>JAXQQM020093346.1:0-22552 GCA_034641835.2 Pinus albicaulis | reverse complement strand
AATACCCTACAATAAATCAATCACTTATTTAATATCTTATTATTGTAAATATCAAATATCATAATATTTTTATTTTCATTTAACAAACCTATAAATAAGTCTGATAGTATTGTATTATCAGAGATTTTTAAGAATGGTATACCAAGAACACACTTTATCATCGGAGATTTTAGAGGTTTAAGGGTGTTAAAGATACAACCTGGAATCGCTTGAAATGGTTGGATCAGGATGGTTACGATAGCCGGCGGTTCACGTGCATTGTACTTATGGACTATTACAAGCGAGCCGGATGCTGGGAGTATATGGACCTGTTTTTGATGAACCTGGGAGTCTAAGGTCTCTCATCGATGAACCATCTATTAACCGGGTTAATTCGCGCATGCTTTGGAGATGATGCTGCTGTTTTCTTCACCAGGCGAGCCGGCTTATATACACCTCATCTTTTGGTTTTTTATCCATATATATCACTCTATATATGCAGGTCTTTGGTATACAGGACTACCTGTATTCGATCCTATTTCTTTCCTTTTATTAGGCTTTATGAACTTCTTACTCTTCCGTTTTTTTGCTGGTCTTCTGGCATCCTTTTATTTACATGCTATGATGTATCTTTTTATGTCATGTGATGGTCTTTTCCACTCGTAATGCTGTTTGCCTATGTACATCATTGGACTCCTCCCATGGAATTTTCATGATTGTATTGGGATAATTTTGGTTTTTTCTTCACAGCTGTGATGTAATCATGACCATGTACTGTTATATTATTCCTAATATATACAGCGTTTTTTTTCCTCTGAAAAAAATATATATGCCCCGGCCACAATGCCACAATTATAGCTCTTTCGTCAAACTTCCCAACACGATCCGAAAAAAACATCAAAATTTAACAAATTAGATTCACGAGGGGGTAAAAACAATAAAATATGTATTTTTATTTAAATAATAAATTCTAAGTAGTAATGAGATTCATTAGGGTTAAAAACAATAAAATATGTTTTTCAATTAAATAATACATTCTAATTTAGTTATCTAATTTTTTTTTTTGTGATTTATATTATTTTAATTTTTATATTTTAATTTTTTTAATATTTAGAAAAAGTTAATATTTGATGTAATTAATCATTATTTATAATTGTGGTAGAGCATAGTTTGATAGCATAGTTTTAGTATTATCAAAGATTATGGATTTTAAATAATTCAAGTTATTTACAATTTTTATGTTCAGGGTAAAATATATTTTTGGATAAAAAATTAGCCTTGGTACATCGGTACTATTCAAAGAGATTGCACTTACACACATCAGTACTATTTTAAGTAGAATTCAAGGAGATTCCACTTACACACAACTAATAAACCTCTAAAGTTTAGTGTTTTTTAAGTTTTGGTTCAATTAATTCTATTAAATACAAGGACATAATAACAAGAAGGTAGATAAATAAACACTGAACACACACATAGAGATTCATTTTTTTTCTGGTCGTTTGAGACCACGTTGCAGTGCTCTCTGAGCCTATGCTGCTGCGCTCCCCTCCTCTACTCTTTAGCTGATCTTCGCTCAAGGCTAGGCATGGCCCCTCTGGAGTCTTCCTCGGAGGTGGCCGCGGCCCAGATCCAGGCTCTCGCTTTTTCTGCCCTCGTCAGCTCCTTGCCCCCTCCATGACCTAGGTCGGCGATCTCCAAATTTGTGAAAAAGGTTGATGGTCTGTAGGAGGTTGTCCTTCCGCCTTCTCTTCCTCGTATGGCTACGCTCTCTCTTGCTGAAAAGGGACTTATTGGTCAGTTCACTGGGTTCTTGCCCTCACCAAAAACTGTGCAAAGATGGGTTGAGAGAAATTGATCTGATAAGATCAATGGGAAAATCTCTATTTGGTTCTGCGGGAAAGGGTATTTCACCTTCCACTTTGAAACAAAAGAAGATAAAGATCTGATCTTCAGAAATAGACCCTACTTTATGGACACCAGAGGCTTGTATCTCAATAAATGGACGCTGGACTTTGATCCAAAGTTGGATATCCCAAGCGTTTTTCCTGTTTGTGTGCGCCTTCCCCACCTCCCTCTACACTGTTGGGGAGATGATTCAGTTAGAGCCATCGGGAACGCAATTGAAAAATTCATAGATCGAAGTGAACGAAAGGATAACATGCAAGCTTGCGCCAGGATTTGTGTCGAGGTAGATCAGGGAAAATGCCTTCCCGAAGCCATCAAACTCAACGTGGATGAGTGGACACATATTCAGCAGCTCGACTATGAGCAGATCCCATTTAAATGCAAGGTATTTCACGAGTATGGCCACTTTGTTAATCGTTGCTCAAAAATTATTGATGTGGAAAGCCCTGAATCTGATCCTCAATGGGAAACTGTTAAAAGGAATAAAATCTCCTCTAACCCTAAGAATACCTCCCCTGCTGCTCCCCCCCGCCCAAGACTAATCCCCTAACTCCCGCTTCCCCCAAGATTCTAGACCCTTCCAATCAACCTTCTGCTTCTTCTTCTCCCCCCCAAAGACTCACTAGAATCATCCAACCCCTTCTCATCCATCTCCCCCCTGATGAGGATCCCCCCCTTCGAAACCCTCTCCCCCACTCTGACTCACCTAGAATCTCTCCCTCGATCCCTGATCCTCCCTCCTCCTCCCAAGACCTCTCTTATGTCCGGATCACTAGAAACTCAGCAAAGGAGCATGGAGCTACTCTCAAAACTCATAAAAAACATGGCCCCAGAAGGAAAAAAACAAAGCAACAGCATGATGAAAACACGCAGAAGGATATAGCAATGGGTACCCAGAATCCCACAGAAACCTACATCCTAGGACATAATAGCAAGGAAACTAGGAAAAAGGACCAAGGAGGGAAAGCAACTCTCCGAACAGCCTTTCTCGAATGATGAAAATCCTTTCGTGGAACAACAGGGGTCTAGGGCACCCATCTAAGATAGCAACCCTAAGAGATCTACTAAACCAAGAGAAACTGAAAATCATTCTTCTTTAGGAAACAAAGCAAGGAGAATCATAAATGAAAGAAATAATCAACAAAACAAAGCATTACGTTGGTTCCCTCTCTGATTCAAGGGGAGCCTTCGGTGGACTAGCCACCCTCTGGAATCCCAGTATATGGGATGAAAAAGGCACTACAGTAAGTTAGAACTAGATCAAAGTGACTTTAGAGAACTGTAGAGAGAAAAAATAAATAATAGTTTACAATGTTTATGGGCATAATCATTACAGAGATAAAGAGCAATGCTGGAGCTCCATCAAAGAAGATATACACAATGAGAACAACAACAATATCATAATGGGCGGGGACCTCAACCTTATTCTGCATGCAAACGAGAAAAGAGGAGGCAGCTTTAACCATGATCCTTCTAGAAGCTAGCTCAAAGAAATAATGCAAGATCACGATCTGGTGGACGTTGCACCAAAGAACCATAGATACACTTGGAGCAATAGAAGAATAGGAAGAGGCAACATCATGGAAAGACTTGAAAGAATCCTAGTAAATGTCACTCTGCTCTCTTACCACTCCACAGCCACTGCCAGTATTCTTCCTTTTCCTGCCTTAGATCATTATCCCATCACCCTCAATTTTGGAGATCGCCACACTCTTGGCCCCATCCCTTTCAAATACAGTCCACTCTGGAATGATATACCAGAAGAAACTCAACTGATCCATAATACTTGGATTCAGCATGTTGAAGGCTCGCCATCTTTTATATGGGAGACCAAGTTAAAAAAAACCAATATGGCCTTGAAGGAATGGGCCAAAAATCAATACAAAGAGACGGATCAAGCTAAGATTGAAATCAAACATAAATTGGAGGATGTCCACAGTGGCATTAATCTCACGGTCTCAACCAAGAATGCCACAATCAAGAAAAAAACCTCTATTGGCAGCTCTACTGCGTCAACAAGAAGGAGCATGTTAGCTCCCTGTAATTTTATAGATTGATTGAGATACAAATGGATAGGGTAACATCAAACCAAGCTTTGGAATCCAAGGACCTAGCCTTCCTGGATTCAGAGAGGGATCTCTCTAGTAGGTGCAAAGATGTGAACTTTTCTGCTGATTAGGGTTGATTTTAGGCTAGATGTTGAGTGAAAGGTATTTTGATTTTTTTTGGTTGGGTATGATGCTCAGATAGATTTAGATAGAAAACAAGGAATATTTTTAAGTCATTGGGCAATGGAGTCAAACAAGGTCATGATGAGTTCATCAATGGTTTTAAGGGCATATGCAGGGCAATTTTAACTTGGTTGGTAGATCTTTAAGGTTGTGAAGGGTCATGAGATGGACATTAAACGTGAGAACAACAAGCTAATAAAGGGCAGAAACATAATCCTTTATATACTTGTAAACTGAGGGAGTTAGAAGATTTATAAGCATAGAAAGAGAATCAAAGGCTTAAGAAAAACCTAATCCATTTTATTTCAGACTGAAAGCAGATAATCAACCAAGACAACATTCAGATAAAACATAGAAAGGAAAAAAACTTATTTTATCTTTCATGGATTTTATCATCAGAAGCAGAAAAAAATTTAAGATGCACAAGTATTTATAACCATAGAAGAAGAGAAAAATCTAAACATCTAAAGTTATAGCTGTGGGGGTTCCTTGAAACAAATTTAGCTAGTAAAGGCAAAGAGCATGATTCAAACAGCCTTCTTTGACAAACCTAGGCAAAGTTGCTTTAAAGAGTTAATTCCAAAATTGAGTAGTTCAATAGAAACGATATGCAGGGCTAGCCATAAATCATACTTGACACTAACTGATCTAAACCATTCAAGAAATGGACAAGCTAAGAACTTCTTAGAGAGCAAGAGATGGATTCCCTACTATATCTCAACAGAAGAAAACATTAAGGCAGTGAAGGACAAACAGAAGTAAGGTGCCATCAAGAAACATTTCTTAATCTAAATTTTTGGTCCTACTGCAACATAGCAAGATGGAAAACATAATGGAAAACTAGAAAACATAAATTCAAGAAACACTTCACCATCAACCAAGCTTATGGATCCTGCAAACAATATCTCTCCATCAACAAGCAAACTAGGGCATGCATGAGCTCCAAGACATCAAATTTCTATAAAAAACTCCAAGAGACTCTGTATTTGCTTCAGCATAAGTCATAAAAATCCCACAAAATACATAATACCCTCTTGCTCTATTTATGGAGCAAATGAGGAGGTGGAAACCCTAAGAGGCTTCCAGAAACCCTAATTTAGCCATAAATGTCATAAATGTGCTTAATGACCATGCAAGGCCCAAGAGACATAAGAGATAAGATAATAAATGAAAAACACAAAAGCATAACTCCAAATATTAAAAAATAATCTTGCCATAAATTTGTATGTTTTGTTGACATTTTGGCAAAAGACAGTCCAGGAGCGCAGTGCCACTTTTTCCGAAAATAGGTTGTTTTGCAACCAAGTTTTGGACCACTTCCCGATGTTGGATTTGGCCTCGTGATGGCTCGTTGGAAAGATTTAAGAGTATAATTTCCAGAAATACTTGAGTTGTACTAAATTTTAGCCATTTACCTACTCAAAAATCCAATCTCCCATGACTGCTCAACACACAGCACCAGGCCTAAAAAGGAGGCAGAAAGGTCATTTTTGAGGTGTTTTTTGACCTTTTGAGGGGGGAAAAATGCTCCAATTGACCTGAAATTTTGTGGGTATACTGTTGGTGACATGAAAAACTCAAAAATGTAAACTTTAGTAGCCAAGGATTCCCCAAAAAAGAGCGTAGTGCCTAGGGTGCTGCGCTCCTAGGGGCCAAAATTTGAAAAAAAAACAAAAAGTTTATGGATTTTCTTCAAAATTGGTGTGTATACCCCTCAAGGGGTTTTAGACACCTGCTAAGAAGCATCAGAAAAGATCCCGAGGCTGTCATGTACGTTGGGCCTTTTTAGCTCTTCTAGCTCTAGGAGGGCTTGCTTCAATTTGGCATTAGCAAGCATGCTCTTCCTTGCATAGTGTTTGACCATTTTTTTCTGCAAGGCAAGGCCCCTCTTCACCTCTTTGAAATTTTTGTGCTCCTGTTTATAATAGTAGATGACCCTTTTTTCCCTTTCAAATTCCTTTTCCCATTCTTGAAGCTGGGCATCTTTTTCTACGAGGAGTAATTTTGCACTCATCCCTTGGTCCTCATATCACTGTCTAGATCAACAAAGAGAGGCCCTTGAGAAGCCTTTTTGATCCTTTTGCTCCTCCTGATTGGTGCCTTTTGCTCAACACTCTTCATTTTTTCTTTGCCTTTGTCCGATGCTTTGGTATTTTGTGAGGAGATGGCCCTTTACCTTTTAGAGGCAGCAAACACATCCCTTTTCCCTCTGTGATAAGTGCATGAGAGAGAGGCAATAATGGGAGTCTCAAAGGCAATGTTGCCATCATTTTTTCCTTCAATTTTATCTACATTTTCTGCACCTTCCTCACTTTGATTCTCTTTGTCTTCTATGGACTGATTTTTGTCAAGACAGTCATGACAGCTGTCATGACTGTCATGACTCTTTCTTGGACTGTCATGACTCTTTCTCCCTCTTCAATGCCCTCTTCTTCACTGTTTTCTTTTTCCTCATCATTTTTATCCTCTTCCTCATCATCATGTTCACTGCTTTCATCCTTGTGGCTGCTTTCACTGAGGTTATCTTTGTGGCTGCCATTACTAGTTTTATCTGTGTTTTCTCCTTCATTATCCCGCTGCTCTTGGCCATTTCTGCTTTCTTCTTGGCCACCTTCCTCTCCTTCATTTTCTTCTTCATCTACATCATTTTCCTTTTCAATGCTTTCCTCATGATCATCACTGCTTTCTTCCTGATCATGGCTATTTTCTTCATGGCCACCACTGCTTTCTTCATGGCTACTTCCCTCCTCTTCATCATTTTCTTCATTTTCATCATCTTCTTCTTCACTACTCTCTCTTTGTCCATCATTATCTGTCTCATCTTCCTCTTGACTATTGTCGCCTATTTGTTCTTCAATAGGACTACTATCAGCCCCTTCACTTGGTAATTTAGGGCAGGAGGTAATAGGTGAAATTCTTTGTGGAGAAGGCACATGGGGAGATGATGAATGTTTGGAGGTAGATGGTTGTGAAGTGGAAGGCAAGTTCTGCTAGATGAAGGCCTGGGGGTCTGCAAACACATCATGTGAGATGAAGGTCTCCCAAGATATACCTTGTTTCTCTAGCTGGTATAGGACAATAATCTTGATCAGGGAGTGATGAAAGAGGCTAGGCATTTGGTGGTCATAGCTTTTCCTCTTGACAGCAGAGGCCATTTTATCAATACTCCAGAAAAGGTAATAAGGTAGGTTCATCATCTTGAATTTGGTAAAATGCACCAGCAACCTGATATGATATGAATATAGCCAGAAGTATCTTCCCTCAAATGTGAAAAAACTGATAATCTGCCTCATTAATGCTACATACCTCTCTAGCAAATAAGAAAAAGGAAAAATAGCCTTAAAATTTTGCTGATAGGTGGGTTTCAAATAGGGCCCACAATAACCCAAATCCAACTTCCTTTGTTTGAACCAAAGCTCACCAATGTTTGGTATACCAGTTGCCTTGGAAATGATTTCAGATGAAAGCTCAAATTGGACCCCTGCTAGATTAACTTGGTGGTTTTTTAGGCTACAGGAAAATAATCTAGTCAAGTCTAGATGACTATTGACTTGCTTGACCTTCTCACAAAAATTGTAGCACCCTACATCTTGGAAGCATGAAAGATCATAGGAGAGGAAGTGATTGGAGTGATGTCTAGGGGCTCAAATCTTTTATCTTTTCCTCCATGATGTTTTGGCTTGGTGGGAGTGTGACTCTCATCACCACTGGTTTGACTGTCTCTCTCTGACATGATGGCTGGTCCAAAACAACAGAATAAACCTTGGGTTTTCTTGAGGGTTTTTGGAGAAAATCAAGTGGTGTAGGTCAACTCTTTGCAAAAAAGGAAAGCTAAGGTGAAGATAGCTTTCAAAGCTTGTACTTGGTGGTGGAGGTCAACCTTATAGTCACTCAGTCCCATCTTTGCAGTCAAAACCAAATTTTCTTACAAACACTAGTTCAAAGACATAACAATTGATTTTTGCATTGTCTAGGGTTTGGTAAAATTTTGACTATGGATGACCTCCTTGATTTTAGGAAAATAATGCTTGGGAGGAGGAAAAAAGGGATTACCAACCTTGTATTTAGTTTACAGAAGTTTAGAGGCCAGAAAATTTGATTTTGAAGGTCTTTGGCAAGATCTGTAGAATGCTGCTAGGAGCGCAATGCTGGCCCGATCAGGCTATCGGAGCATAGCAGCAGGCAGAAAGGGTGGTCTCCCGGGTGCCTGTGGTAGTTTCTGGGCCTACGCGTAGCGCCAACCCAGGCATGTAGCACTGTACTGTGAGCGTGTAGCATAGTGTAATTTTACATTTCTCGGCTTGCCTCTGTGCGTAGTGCTAGAGGCTAGGGGTGTAGCACCGTGCTTTGCACGTAGCGTCGATCAATTTTCATAGTTTGCCTGAAAAAAAAACTGCACTCTCCTCCAATGGTTTCCTTTCCTTGAAAAGTGGAAAATGGTGTGGGGGGAATTTAGAAGGGGCCCTTTATAGTATTTTTTGAAAATAAATTAAAAGGGAAAACCCACCGTTGTAAATTTCATGTTTCACTTTATCCTTGCATTTGTCTTTTTACTGATATTTCACTATGTGGAACACTTTTTGGCACGGTTTTTCCAAAATTTTTACTTACGCTTTTATCATCTTTTTGCAGGATAATCCCTTGACAAGGATGCCCTTGTTGGGGTCTTCAGCCGAGATGTAAATCACAGGAAAAAATTCCTCTTAGCCATTTATGTTAAATGAATTATGTCCCATTTTGACTCTAAGGAAAAAAAATTGTTTTTTTCCTCTTTGGTGAGATGAGACTCTGCATATTGATACTCTTTATCCCTTTCCTTCAGTGCAAATGACCTAATGCTATCCTTGGAAGTAACCTTGGGGAGGTGACTTCTACCTTTGTGGTGTTTGTGGTGATTTTCTTGTTTGTCACCATTGTTTTGTGACTAATAAAAACACCCCTTTTCCGCTTGAACACAGGTCCTTTGATGATCAATATTTTTACTAGTTTACCATAAACTCATGGTGTTTCTGTTTGTCTTAATTTTACTGTGTCTCTTATCAAAAAATGGCTTGATAATGTTAGGTAAACTTGACTCGGGATAGAGTCAAAGTTGACTAGGGTAAATAGTAGTGGTTTTGGGGCACATGGTTTTGTGCACCCATGGTTTTGGCCCATGGTATTGCATGTAATGGAGCCTATAAAAGGCTGGGAATACTTAATTGTAAGGTAGGCCTGGAGGTGAGCGGTGAAGGCTCACTTGGCTGGATTGGCCAGGGTTTTGGCCAATGGTTATTGAAATTTCATTAGGATGGGTTTTCCCCGGATTTGGGGTTTTCCCGGATAAACAATTGTATTTATGTTCATGATTTGTTGCTGGGTTCTTTATGTTTATTTCTCTCTCAGTAAAATTATTTATGTTCTCCGGTAAATTATTAACAAATGGTATCAGAGCCATGGTTCAGGTTGTTGCCAAGGGTTTTATTGGCTTGTGAATAGAGATATGATCTGTTGTATTGATGCAGATCTGGATCTCAAACCGAAGGACGAGATCGATTCATAACCCATCGGAGGAGTTCTCTCATGAAAGTAACATGGACGCGCACGTTGAGATAGAAATGTAAATTTTTTGCTGCATGGTGAAACCATTGATGAAAAGAAGCTGGATATTGTGCGAATTTGTTTAAATATTTCAGATCTGATGCCTATGGAAGCATTGTTGATGCGCTGGCGGCATTCGATGAAGCTTCTGAGTGTACTACATTTATGTGAAATGCACTGCTCATAGCTGATCTTAAGAATGGGCTCTATGAAACCAAGGCTATGGAGATTTATAAGCAGATGAAGTTTTCTGGGACGAAGCTTGCTAATGTTGAAGGCGATGCACACTGTGATAAGTTTAACATGACTTGTTCATTTAGTCTCGTGCTATTAGACAACTGTCAACGCAGGTACCAAGCTGGTACGATGTCAACGATCTTTGCAAGGAGGGTCGAGTAAAGGAGGCATTGGCTATTTTACACAAAAACACAGACCACCATGGTATTTCTTTCGATTCTGAAACTTATGCTGCTCTCTTGCGCGCCTATCTTGTCTCCAAAGCTCTTTTAAGAGGCAAGAAACTTCATGCCAAAATTATGGTTAGTGGCTCTGATCAGAACTCATTTTTTTGGGAACTCAACTTGTGGGTATGTATGCTATCTGCGGCAGTTTGGAAAATGCACGCCAAGTGTTTGAAAAAAAAATTACACCAATGAACTATTCTCTTATGGAATGCCATGATCAGAGGCTATGCTAAGGGTGAACTCTATGAGGAAGCCATTGCCCTATATTATCAAATGCAGCAGGAAGGAATACAACCAGAAAATTTCACGTTTCCATTAGTTCTCAAAGCATGTGCCACCTTACTAGCTCTGGAAGAGGGCAAGAAGATTCATCATCACATAGTTAGGATGTGGCTTGAGTCCAATATTTATGTAGCTGCTGATCTTATAGACATATACGAAAAATGTGGAAAATTGGAGGTTGCTCATCATTTATTTGATAAAATGCCTCAAAGAACTGTGATCCCGTTGATGACTATGATTGCAGGATATGTTCAGAATGGACCATGAAGCTGATAATTCTCAGCAGATTCAGAAAGAAGAAAAAGATGTTGTTTCAGCTGTAGCAACTGTGCTTTCTGATCTTTGTGGACCAGGTGAATGGATGGCAATGTCAAAAACTTCATTCTGAGCTTCTTGAGCATTATAGTGGTGTTGCTTTAGAGAGGTCTTGGTCTCTAAATATATAAATTAAGAAACTATGAGGATTGGTTACATGCAAAGTGTTTGACAGAATGTGTCAATCAAATGTTTTGAAGAACGTCAAAATGAGAGAGGATATTTGCAGGTGAATTAATTAAAAATTGATGAACCATGTATCTGAAGAGAATTCCTAGAGGACTGGCGGTTACAGAGGCTGGTGACCCATGTAATCTGGTAGATGGGTTCTTTTTATATGGACATTGATTTCATATGTACAAAGAGCAACAATGAAACAAAAAAATATTATTATAATGGAGTTAATTTTTTACATGTAAATGGGCATACTGCTGTAAGACCTGGTATGGCATGTGTACCCCTGGGTAAATCACTGGTAAAGTCTGGGTAAGACCTAGGTGATAGGGGGGATGTCAAGTTTACAATTACCCTGGGTAAAAATTTGAGGGGGGAAGAGCTAGAGTGAGCGGTGTTGTCTCATTTAGTAGGTTTGGATGGATTTAGTCAATAATCCCCAAGTCAAGTTTAAGGGGGGAATTGTTAGGTAAACATGACTCGGGGTAGATTCAATGTTGACTAGGGTAGATAGTAGTGGTTTTGGGGCACATGGTTTTGTGCACCCATGGTTTTGGCCCATGGTATTACATGTAATGGAGCCTATAAGAGGCTAGGAATACTTCATTGTAAGGTAGGCCTGGAGGTGAGTGGTGAAGGCTCACTTGGCCGGATTGGCCAAGGTTTTTTGGCCAATGGTTAATGAAATTTCATTGGTTGGGTTTTTCCCCGGATTTGGGGTTTTCCTGGTTAAACATTATGTTTATGTTTATGTGATTTGTTCTTTGGGTTATATTTTATTTATTTCTCTTCGTAAATTTATTTATTCTACGCGAGTAAATTTCCCTAACAATGAACTCTTTCACAGGTACTTCCTTTTTTCTCTATCTCTGCTTCATATTACTCTTCAAGGTATTTTTGCAGAAAGGTTTGGAGGTGATAGTTTATCCATTGTATGTTTAGGTGCTGAAACAAAAGGATGCTTTTGGAGGTCCCTTTGACATCCCCTATGCCATTTATGAAGGAGACCTTTTATTCCATTACCTTGCCTTTTTGATAACCTAATGTCCTTTTGACTACTCTTGTAGAGATGTGAGCAAAGAGCAACTGTCTCCTTGCAAGAGTCATGTCTTTAGGCATAAAAAGTTCCTTGACTAATCTCTTTGGTGAATCTAGGACAAAGTGACTTGTCCCCTTTTTTTCTGAATGTATTTCCTTTATATAGAAGAAGGAACAGAATTTGTAGGGCACCAAATCCATCCTAATATTTTGTGAAACCCTAGGTGATCTAGTGGAGACCTTCTTAGACTTGGTTTTTTGGGTTGGGATCTAGACTTAGGGTTTACAAGTGTAAGACAGGATCCATGCCAAGATTTATGTATTTGTGGGCCTAATATGCAGCACACACTATCTAAAGGCTCTATAGAGACTCCCAGCTTTTGAGAGTTTCTAAAGGAGGCACAACAAAGATGCTCTATTTGGCACGCTGAGGTAGCGGTGGGGAATTGTGTAGGTAAGAAAAAACAGATTTTTTGAGCCAAGGAGACAAGTTAGGTTAAAAAAAAAATGAGTGTCTTGAGCCCCTGATGGGTCTTTTGGGAGTAGTGGGCCAGTCATGACTAGATAGGATAAAAACATAGTGGAAATTCTACCTTGAAGATAATGAAGGGAGTGAGATTTCTAGAACTCACAATGTTCTATAAACTTTGTTTCTAGAAATCTTGGGGTAATCATTTAGTCATCACCACAGAAAAATTTATTGATGAATAACAGAGGAGAAATGGCACATCAAGTCAGGAAGTTTATGGCTTCAAGCCGGTGATAAAAGCACCGCCTATTTTCATAAGCAGATGACTGTTAGAAAAGTTAAAAACAACATTGCTTCCATCGTTGACATTGCTGGCCATCTTCAAGGTGATCAAGAAGCAATTAAAAGTGCTACCTCCAAGAACTTCAAATAACTTCTAACAAAGACAAGGGAACCTGAATATTACTCTGATCTTCTTCAGCATCTTCCTACCATGATCATGGTAGAAATAAACAGTTCTCTCAACAAAGAAATTGAAGAAGAAGAGATCAAAAGTGCAGCTTGGGCCTTGTTGCCAGACAAAGCTCCGGGGCCAGACGGATTTACTATCAGTTTTTAAAGATATTACTAGAATTTAATTAAAAATGATCTTGTGAAAATGATACAATGGATTTAGCGGAAAAAAAAATAAAAAAACTGGAGGGTACACCAACTCTACATTCCTGGCCCTAATCCCAAAAGAAAACCACCCTTCCTCCTTTGGTAGATTCAGGCCCATCTCCCTTTGCAACTCATCTTATAAGCTTATCACTAAGATTCTCGCCACTCGCCTCAAACCCCACCTCCATAGCCTCATCTCTGAAAACCAAGGAGGCTTCATATCTCAAAGACAAATTACCGACTCCATTCTCCTTGTTCAAGAAGCCATTCACTCTAGGATCTCCCGTAAAGAACAAGGATTCGTACTAAAACTTGATCTCGCCAATGCCTTTGACAGGGTCAAGAATTCCTTCCTTCTTGCCATTCTTAAAAAATGGGCTTTGATCCAAATTTTCATGCTTTAATCAATTCTTGCATCTTGGGACCCTGGATAACTCCTCTCATCAATGGCAGACCAGCCCCCTCCTTTAAATTCTCTCGAGGATTAAGGCAGAAATGTTCTATCTCCCCCTACCTCTTCATCCTCATGGCGGAGTCCTTCAGTAAGGTATTAGATCATATGAGACGAGCAGGTCTCATCACAGGCATCAAATTTGGTATCGGGGTTAAAATTATGAACCACTCTCAATTTGCAGATGATACTCTTTTGATGGGAGGAGCCTCTAGTATCATTTCCCAGTGCTTCAAAACTATCTTGGAAAAATTCATGCTTTACTGTGGAGGTATGAAGAGTTTCATTTATGGATGGAATACAACTAACCAAACAATTCAAAGTATTTCCAACATCTTTGGTGTTCCTTGCAATCTGAATTGGGAACATTTCACTTATTTGGGTATGCCTGTGAGTGTTGGGCCACTAAAGGCTAAAGTTTGGAATGTTACTATTGACAAAATGAAAAGAAAATTCTAGCAATGGGGTTCAACATGGCTCAATCCAATAGGCCGCCTCATCCTCCTCAAATCAAGACTCTCATCCCTGCCTTTATACCACTTCACTCTCCTTCAAGCCCCTGCTATCATTCACCACAAAATCGAAGCCATCATTAGACACTTTCTTTGGCAAGGTGGAAATAACAACAAAAGGAAATACAACCTGGTCAAATGGAAGCAGGTAATACAAGACCAAGAACATGGAGGCATTGTAGTTCACTCCCCCAAACTCCTGAACATGGCCTTTGGAGGAAAGATTGTATGGAGGCTCATCAATGGGAATCAAGCTTGGTGGAAAAATGTCCTAGAAGTCAAGTATCTCAACACCTCCCAGCATCATCTTCTTGACCAAGAAATACCTAATAGACCATGCTCCAAAATCTGGGCTCTTTGAAAAAAATCCATCCCCCTCTTAGCGCAAAATCTTTCCAAAGTTCCCATGGGAGGCAACACCATCCATGTTGGAAAAGATCGAATTATGGGATAGATCCCCATCATTGACAATCCTGGCACTCAAGGAATTCTCTCCTTCTTCAGCAATATGGGCCTGTATCTTTTAAGCCAATTCTCCAACTGGGATGCACAAACCAAAATCTGGATTGGTTGGCACTTCCCAAAAGTTCTAGCCCATCTTGAAGCATAACTTAACAATCTTAAATCTCATATTTATGGTTCGACACCTCTAAAAAAAGACAGCATCGATGAATTTCGATGGGACCCCACTGGCTTAGCGTAAACCATCAAAGCAGCTTATCAACATCTCTGCAGTGAATATCATCCTGCGCCTATCTGGTCTAATTCGAAGGATGTTTGGAGATTGGAAGCTCTTCCAAAGATCAAGTTATTCATATGGAATCTTCTGAAAGATAAAATCTTGACCTATGAAAACCTGACAAAAAGAGGTGTTCTTGGACCATCCGGATGCCCAAACTGTCAAATAGTTGAAGAGATTGCCCAACATCTCTTCATTGGGTGTCCCTTTTCAACCTGCTGCTGGAATGAGCTCAATCCTTTCTTCAGCCCAACTGGATGCAGCATAGCTCCATTTCAGAGGTCCTACACTCTTGTAAAAGAAGCTACCCCTGGGGCAAAAAGAAGAATAACATTTTGAAGAGAGTTTGGGACACCCTTCCCTATGTGACTCTGTGGAACATTTGGCTCACCCGGAATTAAAAAATCTTCAGGAATAAAGAGGCCTCTCTCCGGAAAGTCTGAAACAAATCTTGGAGCCTCACACTTGAGACAATCTCTGCTAAGAGTAATAGAAAAATCGACTACAGGGATCTCTGCACGGAGGAAATGACCTTCCTTGGTGATCTTCTGGAGAGAAACAACAACATTAATCCCCCTCTTAAACAGCTCTACAAAGAAGACATAAGATGGAAGATTCGACTCAAGGAAGAGGACTTTGCCGAATGGATAAAGAGCAGAGTCTGACCCTCCCTATTTTTTTATGGAGCATCCAAATTAAATCCGGGCATTGCAGGGGTTGGTGGCATCATAAGGAACAAAAATGGTAGCACTCTGGCTTCCTTTGAATGGGGTCTAGGCACCCTTTCAAACAACAAAGTGGAGGCCTTAGCCCTTTACCAAGGTCTATATCAATTAAAAAACTCCATATTACAAACGCTATGGTCTTTGGAGACTCCTCAATAATCATCAACCTGATGAATCATGATCATCCATCCGCAAACATAGCTCTTCGTCAAATCATCAATAGATGCCACGCACTCTTGGAAGAAATGAAGGACACATCCTCCTTTCACATTCTTCGTAGCTTCAATAAGGATGCCAACCTCCTTGCCAACAAGGCTTCCACGCGAACCTCAGGGCATCTTCTATGCAATGGTGTTCTAATTCTTGATCCCCTGCCATGATCTTTCCCCCATCTACCGTGAGATCCACCTTGATCCTACACTCAGAGCTCACAACACCTCAAATAATCTTTCGTACTCCATCTCACACCTTGCTTGTGACCTCTTGGTCTCGTTACTCCCCCTGAGCATTCTTCTCCCGCCCTCCCTGTCCTATTTATCTTCACTCTCCCTGTGTTTCTCATCACTCCTCTTCTCCCCCTCTATGTTTTGCTTGCCCCCCTCTGCGTTTTTCTTGACCTCCTTTGTTGTTTTCTCCCCGACTGTGCATCCCCTCCCCCTGTTCCAGGCCCCTGCTATCTTCAACGCTTTTGGCGCCTTTCATTCCTGGCCCTCTAACTTTTCCCCCTGCCCATTCAACGCTCCAAATTTTTTATCTGATCTGGCCTCCTCGTAGTGACAGAGTTCCTCTGCTCAACGAGACTGCCCTTCCTCTTTTTGCGCCCTTTCTTTATAGTCCTTCACAGCAGAATTTTTCCTTATCTCTTTGCAGAGCTCATATTAACATTTCGCTCCTCCTTTTCTTAGCATTCTACTTCAGCATGGCACGAAGTGAAGATTGCCTCCATTGTGCGGATCTTCAAGCTGAGCTAGATCGGATTAGAGTTGACCAAAATATTTTGGATGCAAAGTTGAAAAATGAGGTAAAAATTTTGGATGAAAAACATGAAGCATATGTTAATGTCTTTCTACACAGGGTCACCTCTCTTCAAAATCAGTTCAGCACTCTCTCTAACTATTGCCCACATGCTGAAGAATCGGTGCAAATTCTCAAATACATGTTGGAGAAGTGCATTGCTCCAAGCTCCATCTCCAACAATTTGAGGAATGATGGCAATGAAGACAACCCTGAGGACTCTTCTACCCATCATATCAACCACATAAATATTGATTAAGCATGTCTTTCAAATTTATCCTTCTTCTATCATAGTTTGTCCGCATATATGCATTATCTGTATTTCAGTTCCTTGCGAAAGTTAGAAAAAAGGAAATGTAGCATTTTGTTGTAGCTACTTCCTTCACTACTCTGCAAGCAGAGTAGTATGTAACCTTGGAGTTTTTCCTCCTCTTTTTTGAATACAAAATAGCAACCGAGTATGTTAAAAAAAAATAACAAGTAGGTAGAGATAATTTTTATTACTTTGTTAATGGATTTTTTTATAGAATTTATAGTATATTAAAGTTGTAACTAAAATTAAATGACGATGAAGACATAAAATCAAATTAGTTATCACCATTCAACATCAATAGCCTAGTGTGATTATTCTAAAAGTTTTATCACCATTCCACATCAATAGCCTAGTGTGATTGTTCTAAAATTTCCTCTCCACAGATGCATAATCTTCCATTCTCACGCCATGGATGAAGCTTGTGATGAAAACCTTGACTTCTATGAGCCACTTATCAATTGAAATCTTTAATTTTATTGTATTTTACTAAATTATATTTAATATAACACAACATAATCTTCCAACCTTGAGTTCTATGAGCCATTTATCAATTGTAATATTTTATTTTATTGTATTTTACTTAATTGTATTTTAATCTAACACTAATATTCCATTCACGTGCATGGATGAAGATGGTGATGAAAACCTTGAGTTCTATGAGCCATTTATCAATTACAAACTTTTCTTTTATTGTATTTTACTTAAATATATTTTAATCTAAAACTTTGAGTTATATGAGCCATTTATCAATTGTAATATTTTATTTTATTGTATTTTACTTAAATATATTTTAATCTAAAACTTTGAGTTCTATGAGCCATTTATCAATTGTAATATTTTATTTTATTGTATTTTACTTAATTATGCCGTAAGGCGTTATTATTTGAAAACAACTTTGCTAGCTGCTACTCTGTCTGTGTTTGGGCCATTGGATGAAATGTTAGACGATTGAAATGTTTTAGACCATTAGATCTAATGCCTCCTTCAACATAACTAATTAACTAACTCACTAAACAAAAGTCTTCTACCTTATTATGAAATATATTATACATCCTATACTTTGAATGATCTTTGACGCAGATGCAGATCAGCCGCAGACACAGATCAGCCACCTCCCGTTGAAAACTTGGTCAATGTGGAATCACACGACCCTAGTTTTTGTTTGGGGTTTGGAAAAGCCGATAAATGTTGTTGAATGAATAAGGTTTCAACTATAATTGATATTAATGTTAATTAAGGTAATTTCAATATCCAGTTGTTACTGTATTGTTGGGTGGAACTCTATCAAATGCTAATAAAACAATTATCTTCCTCTCTGAGTTTTCGATTGATTTAGTCATATTATTCCTGTGAGCAAGATCTGGGGCATGGAGGTATGAAGGGCTGGTTGGGATAAAAGTTTACAGAGGCTTATAACATAATACTTCTCAATTATACTATTTTCGCACATATACTGTACAAATTCCTATCAATTGTTTTTGTTGGTTGAGGTAGTTGCTCAGGTTTTGAAATGTTGCACTGTAGTTTCTGAAGTTTGAAATTTTGGAGATTAGAAGGGGTACATTCTCTTCAAATCCTCAAGCCTTGTCTTTTAACCCTTGATTTGAAGGAGCCTATATTGGACACGTTCAATTTTATCAATGTTTCCAGTTGATATAACACTTGCCGTTTATCAATGCTTGACAGAAAAATTGTATATATTTGCATTACATTTGCAATGATATTATTGTTTCTGATTTTTGGTATCTGTTGCCTTGTCTTTGGCTTTTAACACTTGATTTGAAGGAGCCTATATTGGACACGTTCAGTTTTATCAATGTTCCCAGTTGATATAACACTTACTATTTATTATTTTAGTTGACCATTTATTTAATGTGTTATTGTATTTCTTTCAAATGGCGGCATTCAATATGATCATTTTGCCACCCGAGAGGTGAAATTAAGAAGTTATTTATGCAATAGAATTAGAATAAAATAGTGTTTTTATATGAGAAGAGTTTGTGGTCTGTTATATATATTTGCGGAGGTACGGAATTTTTTTTGTTGAGCAGGAGGTTTTTATTAAAATGAATTTTCCGATAAATACGTTAATATTGAATCAATACGGAATTTTTGGTTGACCAAGAGTTTTTTATTAAAATGAACGATGTGTAATAGTTTTTTTTTAAATTCTAATCTTGATTCCATACCATGCTGATAATCTTGATTCCATACCATGCTAATTTCTCTTTGGATGAGGATGCCTTTTATATTAAATTTTATATTAAAATTTTGAAGAAAGTTTCTTATTAAAAATAGAAAGTAGTTTTTTTAGAAGTTTTTTATTAAAAAAAATAAAATGAAAAGCAATAGTTTCTATATTAATATAGGAAGTGGTTTTTTTTTTAAAGATTTTTATTAAAAAATAAAAATAAAAATGAATAGTTTTTATATTAAAAAAATTATAGAAATTATATATTAAGAAATTGCAGTTAATTAATAGTAAGTTACTTATTAAAAATAACCAGAGATAGCTATGAGATTGAAGGTGACAATGAACATGACCACCTCGTAATCATATCTTTGCTTGATCATTGGAAAGAATCGGGAATATGTGGATGCTTCCCCTAGATTAACCAAACGAAAGATATGCATCAGAACCTGGAATTTAACTTTTTGGCTTTTTACATGCTACATCTAGTAGTCATTATCTAATGGTGTTCTCATGGAAACCTCATCTCAAGAAGCTAGGAAAGAGAACAAAGATCAAGGGGAAGTAACCCCTATTCTCTTTCTTTAGATTTCCAGTTATGCTCTTTTTTATTATGCTTAGTTTTGAAATGTTTCTTTTTCAATAATGATTCATATTGAACAATTAATCCATTTGACATAGTTGTGTCACTTTTCGTTATCACGGTCTTCATCAGCACATTTCTATTAATTCTACATAGCATTGTTCTATACTTAGCAACACATTTCTATTAATTCTACATAGCAATGTTTTATAGTGCTTCTAAATCCTAATTTACCAAGTGATTCAGTTGTCAATAGTTGTTTCAAATAATTGTTTTATGTATCTTGCATTTGGATTGCAAATTATTGCAGATTGAACATACTTTTTTCTATAACTTTGCTTGTAATTACAAATACAAATTGGACTCGACACAATCTTTTTTCCTGCCTTTACTAAAATTGACCAAAATCAGTACAAATACCTTGCTTAGCAACTATTGGATCTCTTTAATAATGTTACCATGTTTCCTTTGCAACATCTTGTGATGGTGCAATTGCTAGTTATGCCGTAATTATGCCGTAAGGCATTCTTATTTGAAAACAAATTCACTAGTTGCCACTGTGTCCATGTCTTAGCCATTGGATCAAATGTTAGACGATTGAAATGTTTTAGGCCATTAGATCCACAAGTAAATATTTTTATAGATATTTTTTATAATGTTAGCTTTTTTTTTCTTTTTAATAAGTTATATTGAATTCAGGTTTTGGTGACTTTTAAGTTAAAATGTTGTTATTAAAAATCTGTTATAATTTTATATGTAAATGTAAATAGTTTTATATATGTTTTTTTTACAGTATTTGGTTTTTTCTTTTTAATAAGTTAAATTGAATTTAGGTAATAAAATAAAATAATAATAAACTATAAAAACAAGCCATGGTATTGACCCATGGTATTCATGTGGAATATAGTTTATTTAAAGGGGAAATTAAGATGGCCTAGATCAATCTTAACTCTGTATCTACGAAGAGCCAAGAGGGATCAAATGTATTGATATTCAAACCTCTTTTAGAGTGAAAAGAGAATTGATCCCTCTGATAAATAATATATATCTAAACTAACTATTTAATAAAATTATTTTTAATTGTTTATAATCATTATTCTTTTAAAATTTTACTTAATAAAATGTGTCTAAATTTTCATACATCCAAATATACATATTTTTTCTTAATATATATAAAATTAAATTAATAATGAATTTTTTTAAAATATGTGATATTTTTAAAATTTTTAAATTATTTCACAGGACATGATTTATCTTGAACAATAATGATGAAAGTTCATAATTCTCACTTCTTAATTAACACTAAATTTTCCTTTAATTACTTAATTGTAATAGTTTGTAACTACATAACAATTTGTAACTATATACATACTCTTTCGAATTTTTTTTTGTTAATGAATATCAAATATTATTATCATCAAATATCTATCTTAAAAATATACAATTATAATTATATATAATTATAAAATAATATTTTTAAAAATTAATGTAGAAATTCCATTATGAAAGTGGACGTTTATAATGATATAACTAGTAAATCAATTATTATTTTTTATTTTTTTAATGATTCATTTAAGATTAACATTTGTATGCTGTCATGACTAGATTTTTTATTTTTCATGTCAATTACCTTTTATAACTTTAGGAGGTTCTTAATATTGTCTTTTTTTTTTAATAAAAGAAACTCAATTATATATTTAAAAAGATGATTATGTATTTTAGGATTATAATTTTTTTTTGGTCCAAGTTGACAATGTGTATGCTTATTTACCTAAAGTTGGCTCCCATGTTCAATACCTCTCCACGGGGTTTGAAGATAATAGGTAATGGAAACTGAATGACATATAAAACAAATAATTTATACATAGTTCTATATATTGTAGTAGTTATCACATTAGTAATGTTTCAATTTGGCATTCAATTCTTTATTAATAAAGTTGTTTTACTTAGTAGGGAATACAATAATTTTGTAATCAAATAATAGGATAAAACATATTCATAATATAATTTATTTGAATGAATAGATGTGTGTAAAATATTTTAATAAGAAACTAGATTTGTAATTATAAAATATAAAACGATAACTTAAATTTGTGAAATTATTTTGTATTTTTTTTCTTATGTATATAGAGAAAGACTAAACCAAGTTTGGAGTTAAGAAAATAAACCATAACATGAATAACAATATCTCCTTCCAAAAATGTCTCCATATTAAAATGACATTCACTTTCTTTTATACCAAGACTATTGTTCTTCATATACAATTTTTAACAAGCATGCAATTGTCGCTTAGATATGTAGATGAACTTGGAGTAAACTCTATTTTTGTTAATAAAAATTCTCTTCATTTACATCTATGCTAGATAGATTGTACTTGAATGTATTTAAAATATCTTATTTGAGTTACATGTTCATTTCATGCTTGTTTCGGAGGATTATTAATCACCAAAGGATTTTCACCCCAATTTCCTTTTGCAATATCTATAACAAAATTTTTATATATGTGAACAAATTATGTTGGTTTACATATATGTTTTCACCCACAATTGCCTATTTCAATATCTATAACAAAATTTTGTAGCTGATAAATCTTATAATCAACATTTTTGAAACCTCCATGACCTGCTTCCATGGAAGCAAAATATGCCAATTCCTTCACGATGTCTCCTTCTCTGCAAAAAATTATTTCATTATGTTGGTTTACATATATGTTTTCACCCACAAATGCCTATTTCAATATCTGTAACAAAATTTTCTGGTTGATAACTCTTATAATCAAGATCTTTGAAACCTCCATGACCTACTTCCATGTAAGCAAAATTTTCCTTTCATTCCTTCACGATGGCTCCTTCTCTGCAACAAATTATTTCTTCTAGGCTACTCTTTCATATGCTATTTCTTTACGACATTTCTTTTGCAACATG
>JAXQQM020088805.1:0-227110 GCA_034641835.2 Pinus albicaulis | reverse complement strand
GAGGATGAGCCAGAAGAAGAAGAGGAACCAGCCCCACCAGTAAGAAAAAAACCTACACAGGAAACTGAGATGCAAACAGCGGACACGACTGTTCTCATGGATCTACACCTTTTGACGAAACAATCAGACAGGAATGTCGTGGACTCAGGCAACGGAGGAATCAAAAGACACCATACATCAGAAACATCAGATTCAGACAAGAACACAGGAACTCAACATGTAGAAAATCAGATTTTCCTTGCCACTATTGAGCCATCTCAGGGAGAATGGCACAAGGTTGAGAATAAGAAAGGGAGAAAAATGTGATTTGTGGGACGTTTTTTCCCACTATCTAGAAGCTTCTAGTTTTTTTCTGCCTCCTTCTCTCTTCCCTTTCCTCTTTCCTTTTCTTTCATTCTTTCTAAATGCAAGGTAGCCTCGCTACGTCACATTGTGTGCAACAGCACATGAGCCCAATGGGCAACCTTTGAAAATGCTTCAATGCATATGCTATGTGTAACTTTTCATTTTTATAAATAAAATGTTACTGATTTTTTCTGCGGAAAAAAAGGTATGAGCCTTTCTTGCTAAATCAAGGACATCTTACTGAAGGGTAATCTAAAATTTTGTGTTTGTTCTTATTCAAGTTCGAATTTATTTAAGGACTTCTACAATCTAAGGTCATTTGCGATTATGAATTATAACTATATATAATTTTGATGTTTCCAGGTTGGAGACTGTACTATTTTCATTGGAGGATGCTACTATTGATGTGCCCAAGGCTCCTAAATTCCTTGGTCATGTAGAATCAAAATCCACTAAGATGATTCCATGTTATTAGAACAATTTTTCATCCTTCATGGGAAACAAATCCATTACGGAATAGGAGTTGCCCAAGAAGGAATTTATAACATGAAACCAAAAAAAATTACAAGCAATTTTAGTTTGTCTTTCCAAGGCATATGATAGAGAAAACTGGCTTTATTTAGGGCTACTCATCCATATAGGGTTCAATGTGCAATAGGTTAACTAGATAATGAATTGCCTTTCCTCAACATATGTGAAATTCTAATTAATGGCTCAACCTATTCTTCTATCATGCCTACAAGATGTTAGCCCCCTATGAATTTTTTGACAAGAAAACAGGGGGCTAAAAGGTTTTTGAGCCTTCAAGGAATGCATTTCCCTCTGAAATCACATCATCCTTGAAACCCCCTTATGCCCTTGTCCTTTGATAAATCCCCACTAATGTTTCCAGTTATAAAGCCTCTTTGATTGTGAAGAAATGCCCAAAAGGTCTTCTCCTTCTTCCCCTTATATCATCCCTTCTAAACCTCTGCTTCATCCCCTTTTAATCCTCTCTATTTTCCCCATTAACCCTCTAAACCATCTCAAATTCCATTTTAAACCCTTCAAATACACTTTGTTTGGTTTAATAAACCCTTATCCTCTCTATCGTTACCCTTTTTTGGCCTTAAAATGCATTAAAATGGGTCGAAAACCCACTTTCTACCTTATATTAAGGCCTAGCCCCTTAACCACTTCCCCACGTGACCCCACGCCTAGGACCAAGTGCAAATGGTCTGGGCGCTAATCGCAATCGCACCGTCGAGCGGGTGCAGCTCTTTGTTACACGCAAAAATCCCGATGCGATTGAGTTTGGTCTGTAGCACCGCAGATACAGTCTCTACTGCTGATCTAAATTGATCTAACGGTCCGCCCTTTCCCACTTTCCCTGTTCCGATTGCATCGCAATTTAAAAATTGTTGCCCTTTGCGATTGAGATCTCCGTCGTTGATCCATAGTTTGATCCAACGGCCTAGTGCTAATCGCTGCGCACTCATCTCCTTTCCCTTCCGTCCCTCGAATTACATTTGAACCGTTGATCTCCCGTCAGATCTAATGGCTGGTGCTCCATCGCAACGCGCCACTCGCATCGCACCCCCCCACTGCGCCTTGCGATTGTGATGCTCCGATCTGATCCCGACCGTTCATTCCTTTTGATCCAACGGCCATCGCACAATCACATCATCACCCTATGGCCCTTCTTTCTCCCCGCCGATTGAATATACTTCGTTGATCTGACCCAGCTCGGACGATTGGCATTGAATTGCTCCAATCGCAATCACACATTCCAAAATGTACCACCCGCTACGCTCCCCGGTTGTGATCCGCCGATTCCATCAGGTCCGTCCATTGATCCAAGATTGACGGTCCACGCTGGATTGCGCCCTCCATCGTATTTCTTCATCGGATCTCCCGAACAGTTTACCATTCGATCTCTGTCATCCGTTGATCTCCTCCTGAGATCCAATGGTCTAAGTTTAATCGTCCTCTGCCCGTCGGGGCCCACCATTCAAAGGTATTGATTCATTTCATTTCGCCCTTTCCCTTTGTATTTTAGCCAAAGCTAAACTTCTGCGTTTAACACTAAAGGCCTCTTTCTCTGCCACCATTCCTCCGACCTCCATAGCATCCCTTCCACCACCCTTGAGATTTCATAACAAGTTTATTTCATTATACAAGAATCACAGAGAGACCATTATAGCGGCCCAGTGAAGTAGCAAAGCCAGATTTGAAGGATTTAAGCCCGTAATTAAAGATTTAAAGTGATAATCCTGCGTTCAAAGGATTAAGGCGCAGTTCCAAGACCAAAGAGCGCACCAGCAAGTCATATCAGTGCTACGTAATAGCAGAACGTGTTTTCTCCAGAGGTACACCTTCCTACATCAGTCTCCATGCCTCCTCGAACCCAGAAACAGTTAATTACACTGACAAAAGCTTCTTAAAGACTGTCAGGACTGCAGTTATGGAAGCATGGAGACCTGAAGACCTTTTCAGTCACCTTACTTGCTTCGAAGACAAAACAGAGGGTCTTACAGCCAATAGGACATTCAACAACATGTCCGAGGTCAATATCGACCTGACAGAGAGCTCTGAACCAAACTACAGAGTACACATAGTCAACGAAGAAACATTAGGCAGCATGGGCATGAACGCTTCTGCCATTCTGTCTTAATGAAAAAAATTAAATGTATATCTATTCTTGTTATTCTCTTCTCCTATAAGAATTCCCGAGAACTCATTGTAAAGGTTGTTGTTCGGTTGTTGCTGTTGCTATTAGAGGGATTCATTTTGACTGTTAGAACAGTCTTGGGAGGGAGTAGTAGAGTAGTTTGTAATGTAGTAGGCTGGGAAGAGAAAGTCTGGACTGTAATAGCCATTGAGGTCGGTGTATGTGACTGGTTTTACATCATTAATCAAGCAAATTTCATAGGATCTTGGTCTATTACTATTGGTGATGTTTTCTCTAATATTGTTTATGACATTTTTCATGTTGTTCGTTGGTCTTCTGGCTTGCATCAGAAATATGGCATAGGATTTACCCTTGTTAGGTACCCTATGTCTCTACTCTCCTTGCCTTCAATTTTTTCTGTTGTATGTGTTATCTAAGAGTAAATTCAGCTAATTTAACCAGTGTAGCAGTTCCATATGCTGCTAGCTGATGTATGAATTCGGGGTTTCCTGCTTGGATGTCCTTGCCGATGTCAAAGCATTGAAGGTTCAGAGTCCTTCTCTGATCTATAGACCTTGGCTCTATTGAACTTATCTCTGTTTTCTCTTGGAGCATGCTAAAGCTGACCTGGAGTTAAATTACCTCTAGTCCGATCTATAAGCTACCCCTTCGTCTCTCCTTGAGAGCTTCCTTTGAGTATGTCCAAGCAGGTCTGGAGTTTAATGACCTCTGACCTGATCTATAGACAGAAATTGGGTTGCTTTCCTTCTTTCACCTTCAATCCTTAATGTTCCATTCCACCGTCTATCTAAAAAGATCCATTAGTGTAGATGACTTGCCCTCTGAAAGCCTTGGCTAGTTGTGCAAGTAATCCCCTTTCATGACTCCATAGCCCAATGGATGGCACATTCTCAACCTATCCATTTTTGCTGAAACATCTTGCTGATCTGCTCCTTTCCTTCCATTTCTTTCTCAGTTTATGATCTCATGATCCAACCCAGCAACCAACCAACCAACCAAATCATTTTAAACCCCCCTTTGTGATTCATACCTAGTCTAATACCTTGTTGTGAGCTTTAGAGATATATCATTCTTTTTTTCATTGGAGAGATCCCTCTCCGGGTCCAGGAGGGCTAGATCCTAGGGCCCCAAAGTGGTTATGATGTTGTCTCATCTTTTGGTCTTCCCAATCAGGCCAAAACATGGGAACCCCAACATAATGGCGACTCCACTGGGGACTTGAGTGTATTTCACCTTAAACATTCTTAGGCACTCAAAAAACCCAAGATCTCTGGTTATATTGGCATTCAATTGCTGATGGTGGACAACATCCTGCTTCAAACATTCATATACATCCACCTGGCGACTCCACACTCCATAGCTCCCAAAATACCAAATGAATCCACTGGTAGAAGACTCCGAACTGGTTGAGAAGAAACAGTAGCCTTCTTTGCATAAATATGGATCCAGACATGGACAGGGATACAAAGTATGATGCTCTGTATGATCAATTAAATGAATTAACAGAAACGTTTGGTAAAGTGGTGGAAATTTACATGGCTAATTTGAATGCAAACGCAAAAGATGATTATTTAGAATAGCCCGTGCCTCTTCTAGAACAAGAACAAACTCAAGACCGAGAAGATGAGCAAGACATGTATGATGCTCAGGAATCTATAGAAGACAAAGAAAAAAGTGATCAAGAACTGCCTGATTGCTTTCCTATGTCTTGTATTACACTGACTAGAGAAAATCAGGACATAATAGCAAGGGCTAATAGGGAATGTTGCTTCGAGGAAGCAAGGGACCACATAGAAGAGGAAGAATCTGATGTGGAAGAAGAGGCTCAAGAAAAAATCCAGCCTCCAAATCAGATAATACAAGAGAAAGAGGATTGTTGTTCTTCTGTCCATGATGAGAGGGAAACCCCTCTTTTGACAGAAGAGGAGATTGATCAGATATTAAATCAGCAGTCCACCTCAGAAATATTTTATAGAACACATGTTCCTTCTCAATCATCTCCTGAGTTTGATTGTAAAGATCCAGAAAGTTCCTCAGTGGATAAGGACGAAGAAAGACCTGCTGAGAATCCGACAGGTTTGATTGGTGACATTGCTTACGATTATGAATTTCTTAGTTATGATCTATTTGATGATGATTGTTTCCAGAGAGAAGCTAAGCTTGTAGAACCATCATCAGTAGACCCATGGGAAGAAAGCCAGGGCCAGCAACTCCAGAGAAGCAGTGAACCCAGTCAGCTTATCTATGACACCGATGGGGACAGTTATGAAAGCATCAGTGATGAGTGTCATGAGAACGAAGGACAACAATTTTTCTTTTTAGAGGATGAGGAGGAAAGCAAAGAAGAGATTCTTGAGCAAGATGAAAATAGCGAGCCTTCTCTCGACAAAGAGGAAGTAAAGGAACAAGCCCCTACTCAAGAATACATATACCTTTTCACGGAGCTCAGCACATCAGAGCCGAATATATCAGAGCTCCGAGAGGACTCAGCTACTTTTTACGATGAATCCTCCAGTTCAGAAGACGAAGGAGATACTCTTTCTCAAGAGATTTTTCTTCTCAATCCAGTGGAAGAAGAAGAGATCCTGGTTGAGGCCTGCCTGCCAGATATTCATAGCTAGGTATCTTTTCATGATCCTTATGCTCATTTCTTGCACACTTTTGAAGAAGGATCAAAGGTCTTGTTGAGTAGCATGTTGCAGACATCAAGAAAATTTTTTGTAGCTGTTGTTGTGGAACAAAAAGAGTGGGAGCTACCCTGCCTATCCAGCCTGCTCAAGGAGTTGAGCAAGAGAGACCAGTCATGGGATCATTTGATGGACTGGTTGCATTGGAAGACAATGTTTGTAAGCTAGTCTGTGAATATTCTAGTTAGAGTAGGGTAGGTAGGAAAATCTCAATAAAGCTCAGTCTATGAGCATGTAGTTAGTTGTTTTAATTTCTACAAATTCCAGCAAGCCAGACAGTCTAATCCTGGCATGACTATTTTCAATTTATGTCTTAGAATGTAGAGAAGAAATCTGCTTGACAGTTTAATCCTAGCAGATAGTAGTTTAGGCAGAGAAAATATGAGGCCAACAGTCTAATCTGGTCTCATGGAGTAATAAGGGTAGAAGAAGAATAGGTTTATTTTCCTGCTTGTAAAAAATTGATGATGTAAAAGGTCTGCAAGTCCAAACGCACCCAGAAGAAAAAATGTTAGGACAATAGTACGAGTAGGTAGTTGTTTGGGAGAATATTACTGCTGATGTAATGTCTTCATGATTTGTGGCAGCTGATCTAAAGAAAGAAAGGGTGTGCCAAGCAGCAGGCATCTGGCCTACACCAAAGATCATTCTATGAATTCTTGACTCCTTCAAGAAGAAGCCATCCCCATGTGGAGCCACTATTAGCCCCCTATGAATTTTTTGACAAGAAAATAGGAGGCTAAAATGTTTTTGAGCCTTCAAGGAATGCATTTCCCTTTGAAAACAAATCATCCTTGAAACCTCCTTATGTCCTTGTCCTTTGATAAATCCCCACTAATGTTTCCAGTTATAAAGCCTCTCTGATTGTGAAGAAATGCCCAATAGGTCTTCTCCTTCTTCCCCTTATACCATCCCTTCTAAACCTCTGCTTCATCACCTTTTACTCCTCTCTATTTTCCCCATTAACCCTCTAAACCATCTCAAATTCCCTTTTAAACACTTCAAATACTCTTTCTTTGGTTTAATAAACCCTTCTCCTTTCTATCGTTACCCTTCTTTGGCCTTAAAATGCATTAAAATGGGCCAAAAACCCACTTTCTACCTTACATTAAGGCCTAGCCCCTTAACCACTTCCCCACGTGAGCCCGCACCCAGGACCAAGCGCTAATGGTCTGGGCGCTAATCGCAATCACACCATCGAGCGGGCGCAGCTCTTTGTTACACGCAAAAATCCCGATGGGATTGAGTTTGGTCTGTAGCGTCGTGGATATAGTCTCTGTCGTTGATCTGAATAGATCTAACGGTCCGTGCTTTCCCGCTTTCCTCACTCTAATCACATAGCAATTATCAATCGTTTCCCTTTGCGATTGCGATCTCCACTGTTGAACCATAGTTTGATCCAACGGCCCCACGCTAATCGCTGCGCGCTCGTTGCCTTTCCCTTCCGCCCCTCCGATTACATTTGAACTTTTGATGTCCCGTCAGATCCGATGGATGGTGCTCCATCTCCTCGCGTGAGTCGCATCGTACCCCCCTTCTACACCTTGCGATTGCGATCCTCTGATCCAATCCCGACCGTTCATTCCTTTTGATCCAACGACCATCGCACAATCGCATCATCGCCCCGTGGCCCTTCTTTCTCCCCGCCGATTGAATCTCCACCGTTGATCTGACCCAGATCGGATGATTGGCATTGAATCTCTCCAATCGAAATCGCAAATTCCAAACTGTACCACCCGCTATGCTCCTCGATTACGATTCGCCGATTCCATCAAGTTCGTCCATTGATCCAAGATCGACGGTCCACGTTGGATCACGCCCTTCATCGTATTTCTTAATCAGATCTCCCAAACAGTTCATATTTCGATCTCCACCATCCGTTTATCTCCTCCTGAGATCCAATAGTCTAATTTTAGTCAACCTCTGCCCACCAGGGCCCACCATTCAAAGGTCTTGATTCATTTCATTTTTCCCTTTCCCTTTGTATTTCAGCCAAAGCTAAACTTCTGCGTTTAACACTAAAGGCCTCTTTCTCCGCCACCATTCCTCTGGCCTCCATAGCATCCCTTCCACCACCCCTGAGATTTCATAACAAGTTTATTTCATTATACAGGAATCACAGAGAGACCATTATAGCAAACCAGTGAAGCAACAGAGACGGATTTGAAGGATTTAAGCCCGTAATTGAAGATTTAAAGTGCTAATCCCGCGTTCAAAGGGTTAAGGTGCAGTTCCAGGACCAAAGAGCGCACCAGCATGTCATATCAGTGCTACGTAACAGCAGAACGTGTTTTATCTAGAGGTACACCTTCCTACATCAGTCTCCATGCCTCCTCGAGCCCAAAAACAGTTAATTACACTGACAGAAGCTTCTTAAAGACTGTCAGGATTGCAGTTATGTAAGCATGGAGACCTGAAGACCTTTTCAGTCACCTTACTTGCTTCAGAAGACAAAACAGAGGGCCTTATAGCTAGAAGGACATTCAAGAACACATCTGAGGTCAATATCGACCTGACAGATAGCTCTGAACTAGACTACAGAGTACACATAGTCGGCGAAGAAACATTAGGCAGCATGGGCGTGAACGCTTCCACCATTCTGTCTTAATGAAACAAATTAAATGTATATCTATTCTTGTTATTCTCTTCTCCTATAAGAATTCCCGAGAACTCATTTTAAGGGTTGGTGTTTGGTTGTTGTTGTTGCTGTTAGAGGGATTCATTTTGACTGTTAGAACAGTCTTGGGAGGGAGTAGTAGAGTAGTTTGTAATGTAGTAGGATGGGAGGAAAAATTATGGACTGTAACAGCCATTGAGCTCAGTGTATGTGACTAGTTTTGCATCATTAATCAAGCAAATTTCACAGGATCTTAGTCTATTACTATTGGTGATGTTTTCTATAACATTGTTTATGACATTTTTCATGTTGTTCATTGGTCTTATGGCTTGCATCATAAATATGGCATAGGATTTACCCTTGTTAGGTACCCTATGTCTTTGGTCTCCTTGCCTTCAATTTTTTCTGCTGTATGTGTTATCTAAGAGTAAATTAAGCTAATTTAACCAGTGTAGTAGTTCCATATGCTGCTAGCTGATGTAAGAATTCGGGGTTTGCTGCTTGGATGTCCTTGCTGGTGTCAAAGCATTGAAGGTTCAAAGTCCTTCTCTGATCTATAGACCCTGCCTCTGTTAAACTTATCTCTTTTTTCCCTTGGAGCATGCTAAAAATGACCTAGAGTTAAATGACCTCTGGTCCGATCTATAATTTTCCCCTTCGTCTCTCCTTGAGAGCTGTCTTTGAGTATGTCCAAGCAGGTCTGGAGTTAAATGGCCTCTGACCTGATCTATAGACAGAAATTGGGTTGCTTTCCTTCTTTCACCTTCAATCCTTAATGTTCCATTCGACCATCTATCTAAAAAGATCCTTTAGTGTAGATGACTTTCCCTCTGAAAGCCTTGGCTAGCTGTGCATGTAATCCCCTTTCATGACTCCATAGCCCAATGGATGGCACATTCTAAACCTATCCTCTTTTGCTGAAACAACCTGCTTCTCTGCTCCTTTCCTTCCATTTCTTTCTCAGTTTATGATCTCATGACCCAACCCAGCAACCAACCAAACAAATCATTTTAAACCCCCCTTTGTGATTCATACCTAGTCTAATACCTTGTTGTGAGCTTTAGAGATATATCATTCTTTTTTTCATTGGAGAGATCCCTCTCCGAGTCCAGGAAGGCTAGATCCTAAGGCCCCAAAGTGGTTATGATGTTGTCTCATCTTTTGGTCTTGCCAATCTGGCCAAAACATGGGAACCCCAACATAATGGCGACTCCACTGGGGACTTGAGTGTATTTCACCTTAAACATTCTTAGGCACTCAAAAAACCCAAGATCTCTGGTTAGATTGGCATTCAATTGCTGATGGTGGACAACATCCTGCTTCAAACATTCATATACATCCACCTGGTGACTCCACACTCCATAGCTCCCAAAATACCAAATGACTCCACTGGTAGAAGACTCTGAACTAGTTGAGAAGAAGCAGTAGCATTCTTTGCAAAAGCATGAATCCAAACATGGACAGGGATTCAAAGTATGATGCTTTGTATGACCAATTAGATGAATTAACAGAAAAGTTTGGTAAAGTGCTGGAGATGTATATGGCTAATCTGAATGCAAATGAGGATTATTTAGAACAGCCCATGTCTCTCACAGAACAAGAACAAATTCAAGACCGAGAGGATGAGCAGGACATGTATGATGCTCAAGAGTCTATAGAAGATGAAGAGGAAAGTGATCAGGAACTGCCTGACTGCTTACCTATGTCTTGTGTTACGCTGACTAGAGAAAATCAGGACCTAATAGCAAAGGCTAATAGGGAATGCTACTTCGAGGAAACAAGGGACCACATAGAAGAGGCAGAATCTGATGTGGAAGAAGAGGCTCAAGAAAACATCCAGCCTCCAAATCAGCTAATACAAGAGAGTGAGGATTGTTGTTCTTCTGTCCATGATGAGAGGGAAACCCCTCTTTTGATAGAAGAGGAGATTGATCAGATATTAAATCAGCAATCCACCTCAGAAAGCTTTTATAGAACACACACTCCTTCTCATTCATCTCTTGAGTTTGATGATTCAGATCCAGAAAACTCCTTTGTGGATCAGGATGAAGAAAGACCTGCTGAGAATCCGACAGGTTTGATTGGTGACATTGCTTAAAATTATGAATTTCTTAGTTATGATCTATTTGATGATGATTGTTTCCAGAGATAATTTGAGCTTGCAGAACCATCATCAGTAGACCCATGGGAAGAAATCCAGGGCCAGCAACTCCAGAGAAGCAGTGAACCTAGTCAGCCTATCTATGAAACTGATGGGGAAAGTTATGAAAGCATCAGTGATGAGTTTCATGAGATCAGAGGTCAGCAATATTTCCTTTTAGAATATGAGGAGGAAAGAAAATAAGAGATTCTTGAGCAAGATGAAAATAACGAGCCTTCTCTTGAAAAAGAGGAAGTAATGGAACAAGCCGCTGCTCAAGAATACATAGACCTTTTGACGGAGCTCAGCACATCAAAGCCTAATATATCAGAGCTCCGAGAGGACTCAGTTGCTATATACGATGAGTCCTCCAGTTCAGAAGACGAAGGAGACACTCTTTCTCGAGAGAGTCTTCTTCTCAATCTAGTGGAAGAAGAAGAGATCCTGGTTGAAGCCTACCTGCCAGATATTCATAGCCAGGTATCTTTTCATGATCCTTATGATCATTTCCTACAAAAAATTGAAGAAGGATCAAAGGTATTGTTGAGCAGCATGTTGCAGATCGCAAGAAATTTTTTTGTAGCTGCTATTATGGAACGAAAAGAGTGGGAGCTGCCCTGCCTATCCAGCCTCCTTAAGGAGCTGAGCGGAAAGGACCATTCATGGGATCACTTGATGGAATGGTTGCATTGGAAGACAATGTTTGTAAGCTAGAATTGTAAATATTCCAGTTAGAGTAGGGTAGGTAGGAAAATCTAAATAAAGCTTAGTCTGTGAGCATGTAGTTAGTTTTTTTTAATTTCTGCAAAGTCCAACAAGTCAGACAATCTAATCCTGGCTTGACTGTTTTCAATTTCTATCTTAGAATGTAGAGAAGAAATCTGCTAGATAGTTTAATCCTAGCAGATATTAGATTAGGTAGAGAAACTATGAGACCAACAGTTTAATCTGGTCTCATAGAGTAATAAGGGTAGAAGTAGAATAGGTTTATTTTCCTGTTTGTAAAAATTGATGATGTAAAGGGTATGCAAGTCCAAATGCACCCAGAAGAAAAAATGTTAGGACGATAGTGTGGGTAGGTATTTGTTTGGGAGATTTTTACTGCTGATATGATGTCTTCATGATTTGTGGTAGCTGATCCAAGAGAAGAAAAGAATGAGTCAAGTACCAGGGATTTGGCCTACACCAAAGATCATTTTCTGAATTCTTGACTCCTTCAAGAAGAAGCCATCCCTATGTGGAGCCACTGTTAGCCCCCTATAAATTTTTTGACAAGCAAACAGGGGGCTAAAATGTTTTTGAGCCTTCAAGGAATGCATTTCCTCTAAAAACACATCATCCTTGAAGCCTCCTTATGCACTTGTCCTTTGATAAATCCCCACTGCTGTTTCCAGCTATAAAGCCTCTCTGATTGTGAAGAAATGCCCAAAAGGCCTCCTCCTTTTCCCCTTATATCATCCCTTCTAAACCTCTGCTTCATCCCCTTTTAATCCTCTCTATTTTCCCCATTAACCATCTAAACCATCTCAAATTCCCTTTAAAACCCTTCAAATACTCTCTTTTTGGTTTAATAAACCCTTTTCCTCTCTATCGTTACCGTTCTTTGGCCTTAAAATGCATTAAAATGGGCCAAAAACCCACTTTCTACCTTATATTAAGGCCTAGCCCCTTTCGGCCTAGCCCCGCAAACCACTTCCCCACATGCCCAGGCGCCGGAACCAGGCGCTAAGGTCTTGGGCGCTAATCGCAATCGCACCGTCGGGTGGGCGCAACTCTTTGTTACATGCAAAAATCCCGATGCGATTGAGTTTTTTCTGTAGCGCCGTAGATACAATCTCCGCCATTGATCTGAATAGATCTAATCTGAATAGATCTAACGATCCGCGCTCTCCCGCTTCCCCTGCTCCGATTGCAATCGCAATTGTCAATTGCTGCCACTTTCCGCCCGTCGCGATTGCGATCCCCCGACTACATCTCCGCCGTTGATCCATAATTTGATCCAACGGCCCGACGCTAATCGCACTCCCGCTCCGATCGCAATCGGAACTTTCGCTGTGCCACTCCCTTGTTCCGCTGATTGCGATCCCCCGATCGAATCCCAGCCGTCCATCCATTCAAAATCAACGGCCCAGATCCCATCGCTCCTCTCATTTCTCCCCGCCGATTGCTTCTCCACCGTTGATATATCACCCGGATCCGACAGCTGGTGCTCAATCGCATCGCCGCTCCAATCGCAATCGCAATTTCCAAACGATGCCACCCTCCTCCCTTTGCAATTGTGATTCTCCGATCCAATCTCAATCGTCTGTTCATCCAAGATCGACGGCCCACGTCGCATCGCGTCTCCACTGTATTTCTCCCATTGGGCTTCCCTATTAACCTCATCGCTTAAACGCCACCGTTTATCTCCTCCTGAGATCCAACGGTTCATATTTAATCGCCCTCCGCCCGCCGGGTCCCACCATTCAAAGGTCTTGATTCATTTCATTTCGCCCTTTTCCCTTTTTATTTCGGCCAAAGCTAAACTTCTGCGTTTAACACTAAAGGCCTCTTTTCTCTTCCACCATTCCTCCGGCCTCCACAGCATCTCTTCCATCACCCCTGAGATTTCATAACAAGTTTATTTCATTGTACAGGAATCACAGAGAGACCGTTATAGCGGCCCAGCATATCAGCAGAAGGGATTAAAAAAGGTTAATGCTTATTATTGATATAATTAACGCTTGATCCCACATTCAAAGGAAGAAGTGCAGTTTGAAGACCAAGAAGCACAGCGATGAGTCATATCTGCGTATGCATCAGCAGAGCACCATTTCTCCAAAAGGACACCTTTCTACATCAGTCTCCATGCCTCCTCGAGCCCAGAAACAATTAATTACACTGACAGAAGCTTCTTAAAGACTGTCAGGACTGCAGTTATGGAAGCATGGAGACCTGAAGACCTTTCAGTCACCTTACTTGCTTCAGAACACAAAACAGAGGGCCTTACAGCCAGAAGGACATTCAAGAAACATCAGAGGTCAATCTTGGCCTGATAGAGTCTCCCAAACCATACCGAAAGTACTTACAGTGATGCAGATTACCATTAAGCAGAGTGGGCATGAACTATTTCTCCACTCTGTCTTAATGAGATCCATTTAATGAATATCATCTACTCCTGTTATTCTCTTCTCCTATAAGAATTCCCGAGAACACTTTGTAAAGGGGGTTGTTCGGTTTTTGCCGATTGATGTTAGAGGGATTCATTTGGACTGTTAGAAAAGTCTTGGGAGGGAGTAATAGAGTAGTTTGTATGTAGTAGGTTGGGAGGGAAAAGTTTGGACTGTATTAGCCATTGAGCTTGGTGTATGTGACTGGTTTTGCATCAATTAATCAAGAAAATTTCACAGAATCCTGGTCTATTACTATTGGTGATGTTTTCTCTAACACTGTTATTACATTTTTCATGTTGTTCATTGGTCTTCTGGCTTGCATCAGAAATATGGCATAGGATTTACCCTTGGTACCCTATGTCTCTGCTCTCCTTGCCTTCAATTTTTTCTGCTGTATGTGTTATCTAAGAGTAAATTCAGCTAATTTAACCAGTGTAGCAGTTCCATAGGCTGCTAGCTGATGTATGAATTCGGGGTTTGCTGCTTGGATGTCCTTGCTGGTGTCAAAGCATTGAAGGTTCAAAGTCCTTCTCTGATCTATAGACCCTGGCTCTGTTAACTTATCTTTGTTTTCCCTTGGAGCATGCTAAAGCTGACCTGGAGTTAAATGATCTCTGGTCTGATCTATAAGCTGCCCCCTTGTCTCTCCTTGAGAGCTGCCTTTGAGTATGTCCAAGCAGGTCTGGAGTTAAAGGACCTCTGACCTGATCTAGAGACAGAAATTGGGTCGTTTTCCTTCTTTCACCTTCAATCCTTAATGTTCCATCCCACCATCTATCTAAAAGGATCCTTTAGTGTAGATGACTTTCCCTCTGAAAGCCTTGGCTATTTGTTGCATGTAATTACCTTTCATGACTCCATAGCCCAATGGATGGCACTCTCTTGACCTATCCTCTTTTCCAAAACATCTTGCTTCTTTGTTCCTTTTCTCCCATCACTTTCTCAGTCTATGATCTCATGACCAACCCAGCAACCAACCAACCAAATCATTTAAACCCCCCCTGTGTGCTTCATAACTAGCCTAACATCTCATTTGAGCTTTCAAAGATATATCATTCTTTGTATTTATGGAGAGATCCCTCTCTGGGTCCAGGAGGGCTAGATCCTAGGACCCCAAAGTGGTTATGATGTTGTCTTCTCTTTTGGTCTTGCCAATCTGGCCAAAACATGGGAACCCCAAAAAATTATAAGTCAAAATATTGAAGGATAATGATCCATTTTAAGTACTTTCCCCCAAGTAACTGACGTGTGAGAATGTAAGTCATGGGGTTGCAATAAATGGCTAGAAATAACTTGCACAAAGGACCTTTTGAGTGGTAGCATAACCTAACATGTGACCACCACAAGCCCCAGAGTGGTAATCATTGAAGGCTTTCTCAACTTCCTCAAGAGTTAGACAATGGTGAAGGACAAAGTCAATTCCAATGCGATAGAGGGTGTCCCCAATGATGCGATATGGTTGGGATTGGTAGTGAATCCATCTTTGCTCAGAGTGTTATAGCTCTGGCTAATAAGTCTGGGTCTGGAGATATACAATGATGTATTGATACCATGGATCAAGAGTACTAATGAGAAAGAGAGTCTCATCGGGGATGGACTCATTGATAGGAGTGGGATAATCTGTGGGGGAAGATCACAGATCAACTCAGCAAAGACCAACGATTTCTTCGACTTAGCAGCAGTGAATTCTAAGTCGAAATATTGAAGGATAATGATCCATTTTAAGTACTTTCCCCCAAGTAACTGACGTGTGATAATGTAAGTAACTGGTGTAGGAGAATGTAGTGACGGAAACATTGAATGGCATGAACATCAGCCAATGCAAGCTTCTCTACATGAGCATAACAGGTCTCAGTTTTGAAGAGATTATGGCTTAAGTAGTAGACTACATGTTCTTGACCATCATCATCATCTTGAACCAGCACCATGACAATAGTGTTGTCAACGACGACCAAATACAAGCAATAATCATAGTGATAATTGGGAGGATGCAGCAGCAGAGTTGAGATGAGGGCTCGTTTCACTGCATCGAAAGATATCTAAGAAATTTCATCCCATAGTAATGGGATCCCTTTTTTCAATAAGCATGTAAAGACTTTGGCAAGCTCAGTGTAATTCAGTATGAAATGGTGGAGGAATTAGCTTTCCCCTTCAAACTCTGCGATTGATGGATAGAAGAGGGAGGAGGAAAGTTGATGATTGCCTCAAATTTCAGAGGATCAATGTGGATGCCTTCTTTAGACACCACGAAACCCAGGAGCCAGTGGCATTCAATGAAAAAGGCACACTTATGAGGATTCAAACTTGATATTATAGTGTTAACAAAATAGGAAGATAACTCTAAGGTATTCTAGGTGATTTCGACGTTTCGCGGAATGAGCAAGAAGATCGTCGAGATATGGTTGAACTATGTGCTTGATTTCATGGAATTCATAAGACGTAGCTTGCTGGAAGGTTGCCCCAATATTCTTTAGGCCGAATCTTATAGGAGAAAGTCCTGCACGGATAGATAAAGCGCTTTTGTGTTGATCAGCTAGAACAATGTTAATCTGGTTATAGCCAGAAAAACTGTCCATAAAAGAAAATATTTCACTCCTGGCACATTCATCAATGATCTGATCGATAACTGAGTGGGGTAATTGTCCTTAGGACAAGCTCGATTGATATCACGGTAATTAACGCAAACCAGAATCTGTAGAAATTTTAATACAATTATTTATTTCTTGGATTCTCCTGATCTAACAATTATATGCCAATGTTAAATACAGAATCACTTCTACAAAAGTTCTTGCGGAAATTTAAAACATGATAGCCAATTTCAAACACATAAAGAAAGATCATTCACACATAACACTGATGTTTTACTAGGAAATCATAAAGCTAAAAACCCCACTATCATATATTATTTATATATCATGGATTATGAAACAATCTCATGCAAAACTCTAATCCAAGAGCTCTCAGTACAATATACAATCGTCTCACACTGTCTTGCAGAAATTGGAAAATGCATTAGCCAGATTATTTCCTCACAACAGCCTGCCTCCACCGCACAATCGAAGATTATTACAAAGACCAATTCGATGCAATCATGCGCTCCTTGACTGCGCAACCCTCATGAGCATATCCAATGTGCGTTTGGCTTTCAAGAGTGCAATTCAATATAGTACAATTCATAGTCAACTATCCCTTTCGCCTACCTCTCAACTGGGTCTCCACTGGATCTGACATGCATGTAGTTAATAGTAGTAAATATTCTGTTTCATGTAAGATCACTCCATGTGAATTAATTTAATATTTAATTCACTGATATCTCACTAGTGTATCTTCAGTTACAACTAGAAAAAATGAGTTTAACTCACTTAACTGAGTTAAACTACTTTAAAACTCACATAACTGCACATCCAACTCTGTTACAACTTCGAATCACTCATTTACAACTAAGTCCACTTGCATGTCCCACCAACCAACCTTTGAACTAAAAATTCCTTCAGCTAACTGGTTTGTCGCTTCAGTTAACCAATTCCAAGTGCTCCATGAGAATATATTAATATTTATTATCCAACTATTATTAAGGGATAATAATAGTTGACATGCATCTATAGATAGACATGTGATCTATAAATAGAACTCGCACATAGATATAAAAATAGAACATAATCTATAAATAGAATTTTCTCACTATATATGAATAGACATCATCTATAAATAGAATTTGCTCATCCATTCTAAAAATATTCTTCCACCTAAAAATACCCCAAGGCTTCATCCTAGTGTAGGTGCTTAATTTTCACTAGGATCATCATCTTGTTGAATCTCAACACTCCTTCTCAACAAGAAAGGGATTATCCTTCAACCTGATCCTGTCTCTATGGTATTCAAATTTAATCCTCGTGAGCGCCTTCGTCAGAATATCTACATCCTGATCCTCCGTAGGAATGTATTGAAGCAGCATGATCTTCCGCTGCACACAATATCTGATATGATGATACTGGATATCTACATTCTTAGATCTATCATGAAACACAATATTAATTGAGATTTTAATGCAAATTTAATTATCACAATGAATCACTATAGGATATAAATGAGAACCAAACAAACCAACCAGGATCTTTCTCATCGAGATAGCCTCACATGTAGCTTGAGTTGCTGCCATCTATTCCTCTTCCGCTAAACGACGTGCCATGGATCTCTGTTTCATGTTGTACCAAGAAACAGTTGTAGATTTGATACTGAAGATCCCTCCTGATGTGCTCTTTTTGTCCGATGGGTTGCCCACATGTGACTCACTGCTGAAGATCTCAAATTCTTCAGGATGCTCAATGTACACTTCTTCCTCAATGATCCCATTGAGAAACGCAGTCTTCACATCCATCTGATGAATGTTCCAACCCATCTGCGCTGAGAGAGAAAGGATGGTCCTTATGGAAGAATACCATGCGACAGATGCAAAGGTTTCTTCATAATCAATCCCCTCAATCTATGAGAAGCCCTGGGCCACAAATCTAGCCTTGTATTTCTCAACACTCCCATCAGCAGATTGCTTTACCTTGTAGATCGATCTTGAACCTACCATTGATTTATCAACCGGCCTTGGAACAATTTCCCAAGCACTATTTTTGACAATTGAGTCATACTCCTCCACCATTGCATCTACCCATGTGGGCTCCTGCACTGCTTCTTGAAAGGAATATGGCTCAGTCATAATACATTTTCTCATGAGAGCCATGTATCCAGTGAATCTTTCAGGAGACTGTCTTTGTCTGCGCTGTGAAGTAGGGACTCCTACATTGTGTGCAGCATCAAGTCTTAGCCTCTCAGTTTTTGTGGTATGCCTTCTGCTAGTTCTAATGTTTGTCTCTATGTGAGTGAACTCCTCCACTCCATGAACCTCCTCATGTGGCTGATCCACATCTAGAGACTCGTCTTTGGGAACCAATAGTTCCTCCTCCGCATGCAAGTCCAACTCCCTCTCAAGCGATAAGCGCATGGCTTTGCCCTCATCGAATTTTATATCCCGTCGCATAAAAATCATATTACTGTTAGGAAAATACACATGATAATTATGGAGCATTTATGTGTACCCCAAAAATATCCCAACTTTAGCAGTCGGCTCCAATTTCTTCATAGCATTCTTGGTCATGCACATAAATAGATGAGCCAAAAATCTTAAAGTGAGAAAAATCTGGTTTCTTACCAGTAAAGGCTTCTTTAGGTGTACTCATTCCAAGTACTCTATGAGGACAACAGTTTTGCACAAAAACCATAGTGTTGCATGCTTCTACCCACAATTTCATTGGTAGGCCCTAATCATGCAACATTGCTCATGTTGCACCCATGATCATTCTGTTCTTCCTCTCCGCGACCCCATTTTGTTGTGGGTTATGAGGCGCTATGATTTCTCTTTGAATTCCTTATTTTCTATAGAAGTATTTGAATTCATTAGAGATGTATTCTCCACCATTATCGCTCCTCGGAGCCTTTACTTGCTTCCCCGACTCTTTCTCCACCAATGCCTTAAACTCACAGAACTTTGAGAATGTTTGATCCTTCTTTTGCATGAAGAATATTCAGCATTTACGAGAAAATTCATCAAAAAAATAACATAATAATTATGTTTTGTTGTTGAAGCAACCTAGAATGGTCCACACACATCTATGTAAACTATCTCCAGGATCACCGAAGCACGAATCTCCTTTTCATGAAAGGTGGACTTTACATACTTCCCCATGGTGCAACCATTTCACTGATCTAACTGAGCAAGTGTTCCCATTGGAGTCCAGTAGATATTTGTTGCATCAATTTCAAGGCTCCATGATGAAGATGGCCTAATCGCCTGTACCACAATTTTCTCTCATCTTGGCTCACCACTTTTTTTTGCCTTTCCCATCATGGCAAAACAGCCATCCACCTCCAGCTTGTAGAGATTCTTAACTCAAATCCCTACTCTCTTGGCTTGACCCATTGTTTTATTTGGCAGGATATCTTTTCCATTGCTGAAAACAATGTCATAGCCTCTGTCCTCTAACATCACGACTGAGACCAAGTTTTTCTTCAGACCTGGAACATGCATAAAATATTTCAATTGAAATGGTTTACCTGAATCCCTCTCAAAGGTAATGGTACCAATGTTGGTCACATTGTATCGTCCATTGTCGCCCATCTCTATATGCATTTGGAGATATTTCTCCTCCAAGTCACTGAAAATATCCTTATCTCTCGTCATGTGGAAGGAAGCACCACTATCAAGATACCACACCAATCCCAATGCACTTTACGCCATGCATGCGATCAAAGAGAAATCAAGTTCAAATTGCGAGGCAAGGGCCTCACCAGCTACAACTCCAAAAACCTTCTTTTTCTTCTTCTTCTATAGGAACTTAGTGGCGATATGCCCATGTTCGTGACAGTGAAAACACTTCACCTTGGACAAATCCGTCTTCTTGCCTTTAGACTTGGATTTTGAATGGAATTTCTTCCCCTTCCCTTTCCTTGACTTGGCAGCAAAATAACAATCCTCTTTATCATCATGCTTTGATGAAGAGCCATCTCTAGTGTTCCCAATTTGACAGTTTTTTCTCGTACATTGATAGAGTCTTCGTAACTATGCCAACTCTTAGGAAGTCCCAAGAGAGCCAAGTTCACCAAATCATCATTGGAAACGGTGATTCCCACACTCCCCAGTTCATCCCGACATTGGACAAACTTTGTGAGATACTTTGGAATATTGTCGCCCTTTTCCATCTTGATCATTCTGTAATTATCCTTCAACACCAATTTCCTATGGTCGTTGCTGATTTGGAAAATATCTGTCAAAGCCTTCCACATAGCATATGGAGTGGCTTTCCCATGAAGGCTTGAGACAATGTGGTCTCTTACACCTTCCAACATAATCCTTCTCGTCTTCGCCACTTTCTTTTGCCATGCATCAAGTAATGCAACATCCGTCAAAGTGGGCTTAGGAACATCACTGTCGATGAATTTTTTCAAGCCATTACCTTCAAGCACCACCTCCATATTTTCCTTCCAATAAATGTAGTTTGAGCTGCCCTCAAGTACATACTCTAGCTACAAGCCATTGAAAACCATTTCGATGTTTACTCAACTGTCACACCAAGAAATTCTTGCAACAAATTCGAATTGTTTCCACCAAAAAAACTCGGCTCCTGCTTCAAAATTTTCAATCTTCTCTGCTCTGATACCATGTATAAATTTTAATACAATTATGTATTGCCTAGATTCTCCTGATCTAAAAATTATATGCCAATGTTAAATACAGAATTTCTTCTACAAAAATTCTTGCGGAAATTTAAAACACGATTTCCAATTGCAAACACATGAAGAAAGATAGTTCACACATAACATAGATGCTTTTACCGAGAAATCATAAAGCTAAAAACCCCACTATCATATATTATGTATATATCATGGATCATGAAACAATCTCATACAAAAGTCTCATCCAAGAGCTCTCAGTACAATATACAATCGTCTCACACTGTCTTGCAGAAACTGGCAAATGCCATAAACAAATTTTTGCCTCATAACAACCTGCCTCCACTGCACAATCCAAGATGATTATAAATACCAATTTGATGCAATCATGCCCTCCTTGAATTCACAATCCTCATGAGCATATCCAATGTGTGTTTGGATTTCAAGAGTGCAATTCAATATAGTACAATTGATAGTCAACTATCCCTTTCGCCTACCTCTCAACTGGGTCTCCACTAGATCTGACATGCATGTAGTTAATAGTAGTAAATATTATGTTTCATGTGAGATAACTCCATGTGAAATAATTTAATATTTAATTCACTGATCTCTCACTAGTGTATCTTCAGTTACAACAAGCACAACTGAGTTTAACTCACTTAACTGAGTTAAACTACTTTACAACTCACATAACTGCATATCCAACTCTGTTACAACGTTGAATCACTCAGTTACAACTAATTCCACTTGCATGTCCCACCAACCAACCTTTGAACTTGAAATTCCTTCAGGTAACTGGTTTTCCACTTCAGATAACTGATTCCAAGTGCTCCATGAGAATATATTAATATTTATTGTCCAACTATTATTAAGGGATAATAATAGTCTACATGCATCTATAGATAGACATGTGATCTATAAATAGAACTCACACATTGTTAAGTAGGTAAATCCCCTCTGGATTCCAGGTAGGTCGATCTACCATGTCCTCTTTCATTCAATAACTAGGGACCGACACTTTAGCATGTATGTTTGTTTCCAGATCCACTCTAGGGCTAGAGGGATCGCCTCTGTCCGTAGAGGGGATTTACTTGCTTAACACACATACATCTAAAAATAGAATATCATCTATAAATAGAATTTTCTCACCATCTATAAATATAATTTTCTCATCCATTCTAAAAATAGACTTCTACCTAAAAGTAGCCCGCAGCTCCATCCTAGTGTAGGTGCTTAATTTTCACTAGGATCATCATCTTATTGAATCTCAACCTAATGGTCCCTTGCTTCTTATTGACAGGAACAATAATCGAGACCCAAAATTTCAAGGGTATGGGGTAGATAAAACCATCTTTAATATTTTTTACAAATTCACCCTTTATTGTGGCAGCCTTTCTCGGGTGCACAAGACGAAGTTGTTGGTGAACGAGCTTCGAATCCAGATAGGTGGGAATTTCATACACTGCGATAGTCAGATCAATGCTGGTAATTTCTTCATATGACCACGCAAATACATCGCGGAACTTCTGAAAAAGTTCCTTATAGATATTGATCTCATCGGGTGAACAAGATGCACTGATATGCACATTCTCGACAATCCCTCGTGTTATCACTCATTAATTTCTCCAGGTTCAAGAGAGAACTCACCGAGGTAACCAAAAAACTACTTCAAATCCTAGGATCTAGCCTTCCTAGAATTCAGAGAGGGATCTCTCTTTAAGATTTATCTTTGTTTTTTATTTATGTTTTAGGCTAGTTATGATAGAAAAATTTGGTTTTGTTTTAAGATGTTTGGTGGGTAAAAATCACTTTGGATTAAACTAGAGAGAGATCTACTAGTCCATTGGGCTATGGAGTCTAAGTCTAGATAGCAGTACTAGAAGGCAAGGCCAAAAGGGTGAAAATGTATTCATGGCAAGGTAGATAACCCTCAGAGTTTTGGGTAAAAGGTTTTTTGATGAAATGGTATAGTCGGGATAAAGGGCAATGAAGGATCCTTTGATCTGGACAATGGAGGAAGGAGGCAGGGGTCAAACAGGAGTAGGGGCAATGAAGGATTCCTAACACCGGAAATCAGCAGAAAACATTTAAATGGTAACTTAGTTAAAACATGGAGAAATAAGCTAATCCTGAAGTAATATTCCTAGTTACTCATTAAGACAAGTCAAACACAGAATGAATTGCATGAAACTCAGAAAAGAAACAATGACAAAAAGATATGTACTTCACTCTTCAACTTATCACAAGAATCCTGAATTATGATGCCCAATTAGCTTTGTCCAGTCTGCTACTTCGAAATCAACACATGTAAGCCTCCAATGTATAAGCAAAAAGTCTATAGTAATCTTATAATTTTTATTCCAAACAAAATACTTCAAAGAGTGAAGTATTTATTCAAATTCTACACTAGAATATCTTGAAAAATATCAAGATTGGTTTACAAATATCTCCAACTGTTTTAAATAAATAGAACTTAAGTAAATGACACTAAAAAATAATGCATCTATTTGGAACTATTTTTTATGGATAGGTGATGACAAAGAGGAGAATTCTAATTTGATCTCAACTCTTAGTTGATGATGAGGCATCCAAGTCACTAATTGTTTCCTTTCTTTGTGCATTCTGCTCCAGCAATTCTGCAAACTTGGGTTCCAATGATACATTTTTATTTCTCAATCCAAAATAGATATTGTTAGCATGAATTTTTTGTCGTAAAAACTCACTTTAGCTACACATATCAAGTAGCCCTAACATAAGTTATGGCTGCAAAATATCTTAAAATCTGTAATAAGCTGCACACATCCAAATCTGTATATGGAAGATATTAAGCAGGTAAAGTAAAGTACAAGCACCAATGGACAAGACAGGAACACATATATTTAAAAGAATCTTTTTATTATATCAAAGAATGGGGCACTTGAGAGGAAAAAAAGAAAGGTGTTTTCCGGTTCTCCTCAGTGGGCTGGGTTCTTGGAAGTCCTCAGTGTTTCAGATTAATGGTCTCTCTCTCTAACTATTGTGGAAAACAAAACATGGAACTCAATGGGAGTTCATAAAATAGAAATGCAAAATGGTGACCAAAAGCAGATCTAGTGTGATCCAATGCAATGAAGGTGACTAATGAATGGGGAAAACCCTCCTATTTATAACAAAGTATTGGGGTGTTCTAGAACTCGGTGCATTAATAAAATATTATTAATCACATTCTAGAATCACCCTTTAGGAATATTTTATTATATTTGTTGGAGGGAAAAGGGTTTTTGACTTGGGTCAATTCCTTTATTTATAAATAACAAATAAATAAATGATTTATTTATTATTTTAAGGGAGATGAGGGGAATATAATTAAATAAATAATGGTTTATTTAATTATTTAAAAATGATTTAGTCAAATTTAACTAGGAATAGTATTCAAATAGTGATTTAAATAACTTATTCTTAGGAAACAATTAAATAAATAATGATTTATTTAATTGATTACCTTGTTTTGGGTTAAATATGACCAAGAAGTGAAAACAAATGTGGTGAAAGTGATTTTACTTGTGGTAAAATTGGTCATACATGGTGTACTTGGGTTCATCTAACGATAATGGGTTAGATGACCAAAAAATGGTGTAACAGATTGCCCCCCAACGTACGAGTGTTAGGATCAAATTGTATGACCGAAGTACGTTGTAAGAACTGAATCAAGATAGAACTGAAAGAGAGGAATGTAAGGTAATCTAAAGTGGTGGAGGACTAGACCCTGAGGAGACGAGACTTACAGGTGCAACAAGTCTCAAGTGTATGATGTGGTACCGATGTGAAAGGTGGCGGGGGAGGCATACCTATGCCCGCCGAGACAAAGTACAAAGAATATGGCGCCCGAAAAACCACAGAACGCAATAAGTACAAATAATAAGGCGCCCGGAAAACCATAGAACGAAATAATGAAGCATGTGCTGGCCGAAACATGAGCCAGATAAATCATAGGATGAATCCCACATACATGTGATGCCTGGAATAATCGTCAGGACTTATACAATAATATGGTAGTACATGAGATACAAATATACCCAAATTCCCCCGACACACGGGGAAGGGCTCTCAAAATCTGACAGATACATGTGAATCGAAAATGTCGCTGCAAGCGGTTGAGGCTGATATCGTCAAATGAGAGTAGCTGCATCAGGTGTGGGAATGAAGAAGTCATCCGGGCATGTGGGGGGCTACCTGCAGGGCCACCCCCTCATGAGGGTTGAGACATCTCACACATGCCCGGGAATCACCAATAGCTGTTGCTGTGTCACGGGACCATCAAGTGTATGTATCACGATCATGCGAGGAAGAGCTCAAACAAAGGTATACTGCCCCCTAGACCTGGCTTCTGGAATGGATGTCCTGATGTTGACAAAAGTAGGTCCGCCATAGGTGAGGCAATAAGGGAACCGCAACTAAGGCACGGGGGGAAATAGTAGAGCGACGAACCAGTAGACACTAATGATGAGGATGGAATGAGAGAAACAGAGGAGCGGTTGGACGACTTCCCTTGTTAGAGCATAAAGGGCATGAATGGCTTGGCAGTGAGTGACACACTATCATGAGGGATAGGGGACAATGGTACTGAAGGCCGTAACGTGCAACATGAGATAGGAACCAAGCAATGAAGGATGGAGGACTATAGTGGGGTACAAAGGGACACGAGATAGACCCCATGATTGAGGATGACTCAACTCGGATGCTCTAAACAAGGGCGACTCGATGGTGCTGCCACACGGTAAAGGTCCAATGGGGAACCATGAAAACATGGGTACAATGGGGTACCTCATGACGAAGATCATCACGAAAAAAGACAAGTAAGGAGACAAAGTGGTGCCCCAAGTACAAGTATTGTAAGTGAAGAAATTCGATTTGTAGGATAGGTGAAGAGACTCTTCGAGGAAAAAATGTGTCCTGGTGGAGAATCAAGGTACTAAAAACTAAAAAGGTACCCAGATCTCATGAACAAACCAGGTCGCACTTTTTGGGGTCTGTTTTGCGACCTGGGAAGCAGCGACCTGTCCCAGGAAATGGCCTGAAAAGTGCGACCTGGCAGAGAAAGGGGGTTTCAGTGCTGTTGTTGGCTGAGATCGGGGATTTTTATGGGTGAGGGGCAGAGGTGCCCCCAAGCATGTTGTGGTCATGCCAAAATGTATTTAGAAAAAGGGGAATCGAAACAAATTTTAATGATATGGTGTGCCATTTGTTTTTTTATGGTTATGCAGTTTGAGAAAGGAAATGGAGGATTACCAATCTGTTTTAGTACTGTATATATGAATCAAATGGACTTTAAGTGTTGGGGTTGGCATACTTGGTGTTACTATCCCAAACAGAGGATTTGGAGATAATGAACTGATGCTCTCTAAGAAAACCTATAGGTTGGTCAACAACAATGTCTAAAAGACTAGGTTGTTGATGTAAGATGAAGGAATGATAAGGGTTATCATCCCTAGAGTGATGTGAAGTGATATGGGACTTTAGAGGGTCTTCTAAATGTGGAAGAATGATGGTACTAAAGTCGGCACGAGAAGGTATACTAGGAGAGTCATAGAGAATTGCATCTCTTGGTCTCTCAAATATGGGTGTCCCCTTCCTCGAACATTGGGTTCTAATGTAATGGTCACAAGGTGTATGTGGTGTAAACGCATGGGTTCGATGTAAGGGGGAATAGATAAGGGCAGGGGTGGTGTTTTCTTCCATAATGTCATCAACGTGATAGGGGATGGGGTGATTGGTGGAAGAAAGATCATATGACGCGGCAAAGCTACCTGACGCATGATCGCGAAAAGAGAGGGTCGCATCCGCATCGTCACAAAGGGTAAAAATGGCCCAAGCTGGCAAGGCTAGTGGCTGGGAATAGCAATAGGTCCCATCGGCATAGCCAATATGATGTGTGGACAGAAGGTCCTGCATAATATTGTCACAAGATAAGATATGGGAGGAGTGAGAACAAAGATGGCAGTGTGAGTGAAGGGTAGACCGCAAGTGACAACTACGGGAGGTTGTAGTCTAGATAGGGTGGGTATGACTCACAGACCGACTAGAGGGTGATGTATGAGGACGGCGAAGAATATCATAGATACGGATGGTATCATCATGGTTATGGGTGGGAGGGAAAAGGTCATGGAAACCACGAGAGGCCGCAAAGCTACCTAAATCATCAACATGGGAAGAAAGGTTCAGAGATGGACCGTCGCAGGGGAGGACAGAAGAACAAGTGAAAGGATGATCGAAGCATGAAGAGCCCAAGAATTTTGCTGATGGGGAATCAAGAAAAATAGATAAAGTGGATTCAGAGGGAATGTACGCCAAGGGTTGGGTGAATGATGATAGGTATAAGAGAGGAGCGGCAGATTCAGGCATTTCAACATCAGGGGGAGGAATTTCAATGGTAGCAGGGGGATCCGCTACTAGACTGGACGCATATTGAGCAAGGATGGGAGAGTCGGATTGATATATGGGAAGAGTGGATGGCATAGGAGGACCCGAGTAGGTATAAATATGAGATATCTAAGGGGAAAGTCCTACATTCGTGTCGTCATGAGGGGTGACAGTGGGGTCAGCAGATGAGTGGGTAGGAAAAATAGCGGGGGGAGGTACTAATGGGTCGGTTTTCGGGGAACGCGGTGATGAGGAAAGGTAGGAAATAGTGCCCGACGGTTCAGTCATTTCAGTATCAGTGTGAGAAAGGGTAATAGGGGTAGATACGTGGTCTGGGGTTAGAAAAGGATGACGAGCAAGCACGGCTTCGAATTGGCGGTATGCGGCCAAAGAAGCGCGATACTCGTCAAGGCGGGGGCAAAGGTGGGTATAATGCCCATGGAAATCGCATAAATAACAAGGGTGATTGTTGCGCAAGTTTTTAAGTTTCGGAAGGGAACCAGGTGGGGTGACATAGATTGTGGGGATATCATATTCAGGAAACGTTTCATTGACCATGGTTTTGAGGTGTGGTAATTCGGGACAAGTATGGGTGGCATGGCCGAAAACATCGCATAAGGCACACTGGATGGCAGGTTGTGGAGGTCAAGAAGGGGCAGAGGTTGTTGGGGAAACTTTGTCCTTTGGTGCCCCCCTGCGAGTTTTTTTATTGTTACTTGACATGGTCGTAACAGGGGGAAGCGTCGGATGGGGTGACTGAGGTGTTGGTGCAGCGGTAGAGGGCATGGGTATTGGTTGTGTTGGTTACCCGTGTTTTGACAGTTTGGAAAATCAAAAGACAAGGCAACATCAGAACCAATCTTTAGAGTTCCAGGATCTAGTCCTCCTGTTCTCAGAGAGGGATCTCTCAAATATTTGTTTGCAAAGGTTTATCTTGTTTGCTTTGGTTATGGAATTTTAGACTAGTTATTACGTGAAGATGTTTGTTTGGTTGGGTTGAGTTGATACAGCAGAATATGAAAGGTCTAGGAAAGATAGACAGAAAGAGGAAATATCTGGTTCATTGGGCAATGGAGTCAAAATAAGATCATGACAAACTCTTCAAGGGATATGGGATATCAAAGGGAAAATCTAAGTTGGCCACAGGATCCTTTGTTTTGGAATGAGATGGACATTAATGATTTGGAAAAAGAAATTTAATTCTCAACAAAGGGAACTTGAGAAACATAACTTATCAATAAAGAGATATTTGATAGACAGGGCTAACCATAAATTCTACAAACATTCTTTAAGAAAATAATGATTTCAAGACAACTTCTAAAATGAAATCTAAGATTCGGGGAACACCCTATTTCCTCAAAGATCTTATTTTAAAGGATTTAGAAAACATAAAAGATTCACTGATAGTTGCATTCATAGAAGAGGAAACACCTAAATAACATCTGTGTTTGCAACTATAAAGACCTTCAAAACAACTGTTTAAGCAGGGGCAAAGGATAAGATCAAAACCGACCTCTTTGGTTAACTTAAGACAATGGTACTTCGAAGGGAGATTTCAATAACGGCTTTCAAGTGATGGCAGACAAGCAGGGAGAACCATAACATGCTGAAACCAACTATTTGAGCTATCAAGGAAATAAACGAGCATGAAGACTAAAGAGAAGGTTTAAAGCCTCTAAAATACTTCAGCAGAAGAAAACATAAAACAGTGAAGGGTGAACAGGTCTAAGGTGCCTCCAGGAGCCATTTCTTAGCCTAAAACTTTCAGCCTACTGTAGTAAGAAATTATGGAACATAATGAAAACAAGGGAAAAAACATTTAACAGTTCAGAGCACTTCACCAACAGCCAAGCTCATGGATCCAATGATAGAGCCTTCTCAGGAACAGACATGCAATGGCATCATCAAGACATCCAAGACTCCAAATTATTTTCAACTTCAACAGACTTGTATATTTATTTCAGAGAGTTTCGATATTACAACTTGTGATCAAACAGCAACCAACCTTCTCATCTTATGCAGAAGTACTTATAGGAAGATGAGGAGGTGAGAACTAACAAAATATCTCGTGAACCATTAATACAGATTAAATGACTTCTCGGTCTCTTGAGGGGTTCGATGGAGAAGTGTACAGGTGGATCACTGTATTAATGTTTTACAATTAATATCAAATCTCGGTGGGAGCTTTATTTGACTTTGAGGCTCTATGCTCTGTCTGGAGCAACTCTGCAGCTATTTACTATTACACTCCTTTGGCAGAATTAACTTCTTGGCAGCGCTAAAGGCAGATATTTCCTGAATCAATAACTTCGGCCTCTGTTTTGAATGGTTTGAGGCGACAGGTGGCTCTTTGTAGTAGCTGAGGAATCAATTCGCCTCAGTTGAAGCGGTGGAAACCTTTCTGTCTGATAAAACACTTTAGGTTTTACTTTAAACTGTGTTTTAGATTGGGGATTAGGCTTTTGATAACTGTCTTAGCCGTAATCCCCATAAAAACTGTCTTCAATCTTCATCTACTGTGCTCCGTCTTCAAAACTGATACTCTTTAACTGTGTTTGAATTAAAACAGTGTCTTGTCGATGTGCAGACTCGCACTGGGCTTTACGGCATCAATACTCATAGAGTACTGACGAAACATGGAATAGAGCCCCGTGGATGGCTTCTCTGTAATGAAACAAGGGCATGAGAATCGTCATTCCCAGCCCTTGGCATTTCTTCGTTATACAATGGAAAACCATTTAGAACACCTGCATCAAACACAAAACAATTAAGAAATCCTGTGAAAAAATAGGTTTAAACTGCTTCAGATGGCGGGGGAGGAGCGTAGATGTCGGATAAAAATATCTAACGGTGGAGATCGGCGAAAAACAGAAAAATGAGAGTGGGGAGAAGAAATAAGGCGGGGTGGTTTTGGACCGTCCGATCTGGACACGTGGACGGTCCTGATCTAATCGGAGGATCTCAATCGGGGGTGGCAGGCAAGTGCATGCGATGTAAATTTCCAATGCGATTAAGCGCTGGCCGTTGATATGCAGATCAGATCGACGGCGGAAGGTGAATCGGAGGGTTTTTGAAACGGGGCAAGACTTGTGATCGGAGGGAATAAGGGCCGTTGGATCTTCGGGAGGATGGACGGCTCAGATTGGATCGGGGATCGGCAATCGGGAGTGCAACAAAAATGCATGTGACTTGAAACTTGCGATTAGAAACTTGCGATTAAGCGCTAGCCATCGGATTGGGTCTAGATCGACGGTCCAGATCCTTTGATTTCTTGCACCGGCGGGACCCTTATTCTTTGCGAGAAACCCGAAAATTTCGATAAACACCAAGGTTTTGAGTGGATCGGGCAAAAAATATATATGATAGGCTGGCGCCCGATTGCGGGGCCACTGGGAGTATGGAGTACCATGGGCCCGGGGCTTTATATAACTAGGGCTAATCGCAATTGGAACATTCGGGCCCGGTCTTTCAATCAACCCATTTGTAATTTCTCCGATCGCGATTGTGCGATTGGTCTTTTTGATCAACCCATTTTTATTTATCATGTGTTCTTAAGTTTTTAACTTAAAACTTCGGAAAGTGGGTTTTTGGGTTTACAAAGGAAAAATTGATCAGAGAGGGATTTTTCAATGGTTTAGCGCCCGATTGTAGGCCTATGGGTTAAACGAAATAACAATATGATCTGCGGTTTATGAAAAAGGGGCTGATCGCAATCGGCATTTTGAAATGGCTCACAAACATGCACACTTGAATCTTTCCGATTTAGCGTTGACAAGCTTTGGCATTTGGTTTCGACGCATGGGCATGTGGGGGGAAGTGGTTTAGGACTTAGCCCAAGGGGCTTAGGTCCATAGCAATAAAACTTTGTTTTTTATGAAAAATTTCAAGGTTTTAAATGGATTTGAGGGTTTTGGCACAGCTCAAAAAGAAGTTTTAAACCATGTCAGGAAGATTTTCACGGATGGAGGGAGAAACTTATGAAAAGTAGAGGAATAATATGGAGAAAAAAGGGGAAGAAAATGATGGTTTCTTCAGCAGTTTGTTATATGAAATCAGCAGAATTTTCTGAGTATAAAATGGGACATCAAATGAGGATTTGGGACAGAGGCATGAGGCCTTAAAGAGACTTCAAGAGCTAACAATTTTTAGTGATAAAATTTGTTCCTTGGAGGCTCAAAAAAGATCTTAGCCACCTTTTGGTATAACAAAATATTATAGGTGGCTAACAGGTTGAACCAGGGTCAAGGTAATATATGGTTTAGGTTGACCTGGTGGAGTAGGGGTTGGAGGGTCAAGATACCAGACGAGTATGCCTAGGGTCAAGTTGGGGAGGGATAGGGTGGCTAAGGTAGGAACCGAATAAACTCCGGGAGGGGGAGCAAGGAAAGGGATCTGAGCAGCATGGAAATGGCCAGGAGGAATGGTGCCAAGGGGGTTGAGTTCAAGTGAAATCGACCCAGTAGGAGTGGTTGTAGAAGAAGATTCAGAAGGAATAAGGGTGTCTAACGGGGGTGAAGGGCTAGGAGTTGGTTGAGGTTGAGGTTGCTGACTAGCCAAAGTGGGCTCGGTAAGGTTAGCCCAAGAGGATTGCATCATGCAAACATAGCCGAGCTAGGATCAGAGACAGGAGGAGGGGGAGGGCCGGGGAAGGTGCCAAGCAAAGAGGAGTCTTTGTAGACGCCAGGGGAAACGCTGGTCAAAGAATAAACAGTTTGCTTATTGGTGATAGTAGAGATGGTGGACTTAGCTGAAGTAAGAGATTTAGGTTCATGATACGACAACTGGTCAATGGTGACTATCTTACCATTATGAGGGAAAAACATCTTGCGGTGGACTGCGGAGGGGACGGTAGACATGGCATAAGTGTAACTATGCCCTAAAATAATGTTGTAGTCAAGAGGGGCATCGATAACTTCAACGTCGACACAGATAGTCTTACCAGCAAGGGTGATAGGACAGTTGCGAAAAAGGCCGATGGGCTGGGAGGCGTGGCCATCCCAAGCACGAAGGGTGATGGTAGAAGGGGCCAACTCAGGGGATCCAAGTTGTTTCCAAACCGAGGCAGACATAACACAGGTAGATTCCCCCTCATCAATAATACATCGAGCGACATGGGCATTTCAGATTTTGATGGGGATTTGGAAAGCAACTGAAGGAGGAAGAGGGGGATGGTCTGACTGACGGGCGTTGAAAACAATTAATAGGTCATCAACAGGATCTACAGCACCCACGGTATTTAGTAGAGCTTTCTTTTGAGAAGGACACGACTGGAGGAGTTCCAGTGTGGAAATGGCAGCTGGAGATTGTGCCAGATCATCTACTATGTTGTAGGAATGGGCGGCCCGACCAGAGGCAGCATTTCGGCGTAATGGACCCTTAGGAATTTTTGTGTGGACCTCAACTTTGGGTGGAGGGATTTGCAAGGGACCATTGGGTGTCGATATAGGCTCTGTAGAAGTTGACGATGGGGACTCGGAGACAGACGGTACGGGAGGCGGGGGGTATTGACGAGACCGAGTTTGCAGGTTAAGGTCGACAGTGAGAGGTGGGTCAGAGGCCATCATGAGAATTTGATAGTCAGAGGTGCTAGAAGGTGAAAGTTGAGTGGTGCTAGGGGCATGAGGTGATTGAGTAGCGACGAATCCTTGTTGAGGGAAAGGATCGGTAAACATGGCGGGTTGAGAAATAGTCGGATGCGGGGAGGTATTAGGAGAGGGGTGTTGTCCTCGCACAATATCCTGAGACTCCCACATTTTCCGCATCTGTGGTAGGAGAGGAAAATCATGAGTGTAATGACCATAGATACCGTAACATGAACAGGGCTTATTGGTGCGAAGTGGTCTGTCCGGCCTAGGTTAAGAGCCCTGTGGGTGATTGGCGGTGTTCGAGTCAAGACTGGGAGGATTGGGTCCACGGTTACCAGAAGTAGATGGATTGCCTCTCCTCCGACGAGGAGGAGTTGCCCCTTGTTGTGAAAATACATGCCCTGGAGGGGGTAGTAAGTGCGGCTGTGGGAGTGGAGGAGGCAAGGGAGCGGGAGGTCCAAATGCTGGAGGAGCTGGGACACCAAGCTGGGGATAAGGGTAAGGGTGAGAATGGGCAACATTGAGGTAAGCAGGAGAGTGGGCAAAAGGAGGAGGCATGCCAAAGCCTGGATACATGTTATCGGGATGGGGAAAGGTGTTGGAGGTGTTGGCCCCACCGGGAGGAAAACCAAAAGGCATAAGAGGTTGAGCAGAGGTGTGAGATATGGCTCTGATGATACCGTTGGCAGAGTGAGAGGTCTCGGAGGCATTAGTGTCCCCGGGTTTGGTGAGATCAGGAAGGACAGTATAAACATAACCAGACTGGGCATAGATGAGGTCATATTTTAAGGCGATTTGAAGGGCGGCTTCTTCGGTTTGGGGGAAATGAGAGGCAACATATTTGCCAATGGGAGGTAAGAGAGAGTGAAGGAACCAATCCATGTAAACTCGATCTTCAAAGGGGGGAGAACGGCATAAGCTACGTCATCGTCGCCACTCCTGGACATGAGCGGAGAGACGTGTTGAAGAGGATTGCTGGAAGGAGGTCAAGAGTTCAGTGCCAGTGTCATAGCGGAGAGGGAGCTGAAAATACGACAAAAAGGCTTGGGAAATGGTCGCAAAAGTGGTATGGGAAGAGGTGGCTTGATCAACATACCATTTGGAAGCTTCGCCGATAAGGGTGCGTTGGAATAAATGAAGACGGATGGAGTCATCGGTGATGGAATTAGAGGAACACCACATATGGAAAGATCGGATATGATTGGAGGGATCTTCACTATCAAGGCCTTCAAACTTGGGGATGTTGGAGGGGAGCTTGGTTGGCATGGCAGGCCAACTGACATCATGGCGGATAGGATCATTGATAAGCTGATTGAAGTCGGGGAGACTAAGGCCGGCCATATAAGGGAGTAACGGGGTAGTCAAGGTAGGTCCCGTGGTGGTTCCACTGGAAGTGGACCCAACAGTAGAACTGGGGTTAGGGCTAGGTCCGGAACTAGACATGGTGGAGGTAAAAGGGGGAGAACCAGAAGGACGGGGAGAACCCGAACAATCAGAGAAGGAGTCAGAGTGCGGACTCGGGGGAGGACTGACTCGATGACGATGGGAAGGAGGAAGTCGACCAACCGAAAACTGAGGGTGAAGGCCAATAAGTCACCGGGATAAACGCCTTGGGGGCGCAATTATGACGGGAAGAAGAAAGACCGACAAGGGCAGCAAGGTGTAGAAGCAAGACGGGACAAGGGCAAGGAGGTGCAGTGTCGATTAATTTTAGAGTCTTTGCCAGGCGGTGTTAACCAGGCTCTTCTTCACTTAGGGTCAGTGTGTGGCGTGCATTAATTTTAATTGATTAAACCCAGAAGTTTTGAGAGTAAAATAAAAAGTGTGCTGCGTAATGGAAAAGAAAACTGCAGTAAATAAGACGGAAAGAACAGAAAACTAAGAAGGCAGCAATCGAACCCAACAAGGTGGGTCTCTCGAAACTAGTCTAGAAGGGGCAGAGCATGCTAATAAAACAGCAATAGATCTAAGGTCCGGAGGGACTGGGATCTAATGGAGAGATCTGCTAGAAAGTGGTGCAGAAAGCAGCAAAGAGGCAAGGGAAAGGTTGCTGCTAAAAAATAGGAGATCAGCTAAAAAGAGGGGGGTCAAAGAGGGGACCCAAGAGATGAACCCAAACAAAGCGAAAGGCAGTGTATAGAAAGGGAAGAAAATCTGACCTGTGAGGATCTGAACAGGAGGTAGCAGATCTGAAATAAGGCTAAAACTTCTGGAAATTCAGATGGCTGAAAACAGCAGCAAACTCTCCCACAAAAGTGGAGGGAACTAAAGCCCTAAGGGGCAAGATTCCCACTTAGGTGAGTGAAATAGATCAGCAACAGGTCTGAACAGGTAGAGATGGAGGCTGGAAAATCCTGACAGAAACCTCAGTGAAACCCAGAAAAAGCGCTGGCAGATTGCAGAAAAAATTGCAGGTCGCAGGTTTGGGCCTGTTTTCAGGCCAGGTCGCAGATTTAGGGCAGAAAAGTGCGACCTCAAGGCCAGGTCGCACTTTTTGGGCAGATAAGTGTGACCTGCAGATCCAGGGCTGGTTGCGGCAGATTACAGAAAATTTTGTCGTCTTAGCTGCGGCTGATGTCGATCACCTGCGCAATAAGGCCAGAAACACACGAAAGTGAGAAATTTTAATGTTTGAGGGTTTTAGAGGAAAAAACTAGCATAAAAATAGGAAAAACAGAAAATTGAGGAGAAACCCTAGGGTCTGAAATAGCTAGATATGCAGGAGAATAGAAAACGACAATGGTCGCAAAAGAGAACCCGTGTGGAGTCGCCAATTGTTAGCATGAATTTCTTGTCATAAAAACTCACTTTAGCTACGCATATCAAGTAGCCCTAACACAAGTTATGGCTGCAAAATATCTTAAAATCTGTAATAAGCTGCACACATCCAAATCTGTATATGGAAGATATTAAGCAGGTAAAGAAAAGTACAAGCACCAATGGACAAGACAGGAACACATATATTTAAAAGAATCTTTTTATTATATCAAAGAATGGGGCACCTGAGAGGAAAACAAGAAAGGTGTTTTCCGGTTCTCCTCAGTGGGCTGGGTTCTTGGAAGTCCTCAGTGTTTCAGATTAATGGTCTCTCTCTCTAACTATTGTGGAAAACAAAACATGGAACTCAATGGGAGTTCATAAAATAGAAATGCAAAATGGTGACCAAAAGCAGATATAGTGTGATCCAATGCAATGAAGGTGACTAATGAATGGGGAAAACCCTCCTATTTATAACAAAGTATTGGGGTGTTCTAGAACTCGGTGCATTAATAAAATATTATTAATCACATTCTAGAATCACCCTTTAGGAATATTTTATTATATTTGTTGGAGGGAAAAGGGTTTTTGACTTGGGTCAATTCCTTTATTTATAAATAACAAATAAATAAATGATTTATTTATTATTTTAAGGGAGATGAGGGGAATATAATTAAATAAATAATGGTTTATTTAATTATTTAAAAATGATTTAGTCAAATTTAACTAGGAATAGTATTCAAATAGTGATTTAAATAACTTATTCTTAGGAAACAATTAAATAAATAATGATTTATTTAATTGATTACCTTTTTTTGGGTTAAATATGACCAAGAAGTGAAAACAAATGTGGTGAAAGTGATTTTACTTGTGGTAAAACTGGTCTTACATGGTGTACTTGGGTTCATCTAACGATAATGGGTTAGATGACCAAAAAATGGTGTAAAAGATATGTAAAACGTGAAAGGGGTTATTGTATATGAATATGTTGGTTAGATAAACCTCTCTCAGTTTCCTAAATTTCTGCTCCAGATGTTCACAATAGGCTCTGTAAAAAGATGTGTAAAACAGAGTTTTACGGAGTCTAAACAATAGGCTGTAAATATGCGCATGTATCTTTCATTCTGTAATATATGTGCATAAAGAGAGATAGGATTTTATAGATTTATCTCTTAGGAACAAAAACCTTCTTCCGTTTTGTCAGATGTATTTCTAGTTGGCCACAATATTTTCTAGAAAATGATGACTTAACAGGAATTTTCTACAAAAAGTTCTTTTTAATATTGTTTAATATTTCCCAACCCATAATGTTTGTTAGAAAAGTGAGAGAGGGTTTTGTAGTTGGACACTGTAATAACATAAACCTCCTTCAGTTTTGCAAAATTCATCTTGGATTGGTCACAATAGTTTCTGCAAAACAATGACTTAAATAGGAAATTTCTGCAAAAATGTTTCTTCTTGCTCTGTTTTCATCTTTTAACCTTTTGTTCTTTTAACTACTTTTACTTTCACTTTGGATAAACTTAATTGTTGTGGTTGAAAGTATTTTCATCTCTGTTAACCATTACTGAATCTGTTTTTACTTTTACTATTTTACCTCAACTGCTCTGTAACTTTGTTTTAACTTTCACTCTGATTTTTATCTGATACACTTTAACTCTTATGCTCTTTGACTGTTTTGTTTTCACTGTCATTGTGAATTCTGATTTCACTTTTATCATTCACTATGCACATTTCATCATTTTTATCTCTCTCTGACTTGGTTTTATTCTTTCTTTGTATACAAAATATTTTTTGAATGAAACTTTTGAATTAAAATCTGAGAATTTGGAGCAAACAATTTTGTCAACTAGTATTGAAATTTTTGGCCCAATTTCTTATTCTGATAATAACCTACAAAAATCAAACAATTTTTAAATGAAACAGAGGTCTTCAACGAGGTGATTGAAGGCTTTTGAAATACCTATGGAATGAGATCTGTTTGTGGAGGTTTAACTCTTTTTTTTGGGCATTTTAAGGCTTACTTCTGCAAGTTTAAACTGTTTGCAAGAGTATTTCACTTTAACATAGGGGTAATTGAGCAATTTAGGCCAAAGATAGCTTCTGTTGGTCTTATTTCTCAATTAGGCTTATCAGAGGATGTAAAACAGGGATAAAACAGAAAACGAAGGTTTTCTGAGTTGGTTTGATTGAGAAAAGGGGTTTTTAAGATATCTAAAGGCTTTAAACCCCTTTCTATATGTGAAATTGATCTTTAGAGGTCACAATTTGAGGAAATTGGCTTCAGAAAGGGCTTTTATAAACACAGTCTTTTCTAGGAAAAATTAGCTAGGGTTTGGCTTGTTTCTATGTGTTTTTTGGGCAAATTATATGGACAATTTCTCTTGATTTGGGCTTTGCTTTAGTTATGAATGGTTTTTACTTAGAAATTGCAAGCCTGAATGTCAAAAAATACCTCAGATGGTAGGCATTCAACTGTCGGAAGGGTTTCTGCAACATTTTATGGTTTAATTTGAGCTTTGTTTCAACTTTTTGGAGCCAAGAAGGTCTTCTCAGGTCTTCAAAGAAGGAATTTGGAGTCAAATCTGAGTTTAAGGTAGGAAATCAACCAACACAGGTTAAAACAGAATTGGGAATATTAACATGGCCAGGCAGAGCTCTTTATCAGTCGAGAATATGAAAATAATGTTAATAAGAATTATAACAAAGATTTTAACCTTTGATACAAATCTTTAAAAACGTAAAAAATGCTGGTCACATCAAAGCGGGAACGGATTTGTTTTCGAATGCGAAAACAAGAAATGGTTTTCGCGTTGGGATGGAGTGGTAAGTTGTTTTCCTCCAAATGAACGCGATCAAATTGGGTAGTGCCACGTTGCCAAAGGCAGAAATGGAAAAACCACCCATTTCGCGCCCATTTTGGCTCTGGGTGGACGTTTGGTTTATGGGCGCAATATGAATTTTGCACTGTCGGATCATCGAGAAGGGAGAAAACGACTAAGATTTGATGGGAATGTGCAGTCGAATAGGCATATGCGACCGGGGTAACTTATGCACTGGGCTATATATATATATATATATATATATATATATATATATTGCAAAGTATGTGAGCGGGAGCGCATGGAGCAGGGTTAATATATCATTTAACCTAGGTCAACTTTATGTATAGCATAAGGCTATTACATATCAAGGAGAAAACATGAGAAAGTTTTAACCATTTAATGGATTAAAATCTTAGTTGCATATTGGTAAAACCTTAGGTTAAAAGGTGATGCGGGGAAAGATTTAATGAGTATATTACAAAGGCGAGGGAGTTGCTTTTTGTAACAAAAATTATTTTGTCTTAACACTTAGGATAAACATGGAATGGGAAATATTTTTGGGCATTCAACACATAGGATATGTATGAAAGCGATATTCTCATTTTTTATTTTATTATATATTTTTAGACTTTTTGAAAGGTCTATAACCATAGGGGGTGGGGTATTAGATTAATGTTAGTTTTAGACCAAAGGATATAACTTGGGATTTTATTTTGGCATGTGCATATTAACTTTGGTCTAAAAACTATATAATAGTGGGTTTTAGGGGGTTATTTATCATGAAGGGAATTATATAGGTAGGATAAGGTAATTTTAGGGAGTTAATATAATAAGTTAGAAATTAATATGACAAGGAAAATGAAATACTCAAAAAATACACTTACATGACTAAGTAAAGTGAAAACCTTAAAGCAAAGTTTATCATTTGATGATATTACCACTTTTACTTAGAATAAGATGTTTTTTGAGGGTTTATATGTTTTATGAAATGGAGGAATTTAATCAAAATGGGATATTATGTATCTTTGAGTTGTGATGGGTGAATGAAGGGTGAATAATGATAATTGGGGATTAATATAGGAATTCAACACTTTTAACTAACAGCCATTGAGCCTTGGGTCCAGTCCCAACAGAAGTCAGAGAAATAATCTGAGCTCCTTTGACTGAAAGTATAGAATGTATAATAACTATAGGGGATGGGAAATTAGTTATTTTTTCCCGGTGATAAATATTTACAAGCTTCTTCCCACTTCTTTCTACCTCCCCAACTTTAATCTAACATTTTTTCTTCCATTTTGCAGGTGCACTTGAGCTTGCTACCTTGAAACATTTTATTCTTTTGAAAAGCATAAAAACTATCTAAATCTACCTTATATCATCTGAGGGCTCAGATTAAACTGATGAGCTCCTCATTATTCTCTACCTATCTATTGATTAGTCAATATTAAACTGTCTGACCAATCTTTATTCACTATCTAGAACATGGAAATTGAAAACATGACAAGTTAAGATTAAACAGTTTATCTCATCATGGATTATGACATTTATTGACACTCTGTCATAATAATTTGAAAAAAGTAAAAAGTAGTGGCATTTGAACTTGCACACTTTCATGTTTTATTTCATATTTTTTCTTTTGGGGTATATGTGTTTTTTTTAAGTCCTTTGATATTTCTTTTAGGACTTTTACCCTCTTTTTTATTTTCTATTTTTTATTTTTTTACAAAATATGGGAAAACAACTTGCAAAAAGCAAGGTATCTACATATTTACAAGACTATCAAAATTCAATTCAAAATTATGAATCCTATATTTATAGGATCCTAACACCTGGTTTAACAGAGATGTCGATCGGAATGGTTGAAGTGATATTTCCCATGTTGCCTTTGTTGATCAGCGGTTGTCATTGATGTCAACCCAAGCAGCACCAGGGGCTAACCCAATATTGCATGGGAATATTTACCTATCAAATTAATATATTCTGGTTCAATAATTATTTTTTTTGGTTTCTACTTGTCGAGATGTTTCCATTGATATATGGCACGCCATGTAATTCTTCACGGTTTGAGATATATTCATGTTTGAAATTTATACCTCCAGTTAGTGGGCTAAAACCCCATAGGGTTGTGGCATGGGTCATTGAAAATTCACAATTAATATTTTTTAAGCTCCTAAAATCCCTCCCACGTTCACTTGTTGAAGCCCCTCTCAACCTAAGCATTTATATAAATTGTGATCCTCATTTCCTCCTTATGCAAGGGATTTCGCCATCTGAAACAGGTCATCGTGGAATTTTCACTCTAACTTTTTTTTCTATGATGGTTCAGAAGCTGAAATTTTTATGAGGCGAAGCGAAAATCCTGAGGAAGATGCTATGAAATTTTCAAATCAAGGTGCGCAATATTTTCGGAGATATGATCTATGGAAGTCAGTGTTTTTGCAGGCTCCTAAAATTCATCTCAAAGAATTGACCTTGGGAAAATCGTCATAACTCTCTCTCTGAGTATCGGATTGGAATTCTGTAAAAAGTGGCAGATAGTGCACAAACTTTAGTTTTGTCTCTATCAATTGCAGAGCTGAATGAAGAAATAATGACACGTGGCACGTCGTACAAGTTCGCTCTTCTAAAAAAGTTCATAATTAGGGCATTGTGAGAGATCAGGTATAACTCTCCCTTGAAGAATCGAAATTGGGTCAGACCTATGGCATTGGAAAGACAACTCAAAGGACTACTATAGGACCAAAAATCAGATATTGGGGATCTGAAATAACAGAGATACACCAGATTCAATATCGAGCTCCTAGAAGGCAAGAAAAATCTAGATCATGTGTTGTCAAGGGTTGCAAAGGACTAGACTTTCTAGGGCAGCAAAGCAAAGCAAGGTGCATCAAAGGGTAGCATGACAAGAGCAACAACCAAGGTGCATAACAGCAGTAAGAAGTTCATCTTATGAAGTCTTCAAGTGGGCAGCACTGCATACAATCAATGTAAAGGTATCATTGTACTAAGTCATTGTAAATACATTATTGTAAAAATTGTACTAGTGTCTATCTACCAAGAGTTGAAGAGGCACTGTTGGGAGATCTAGGATCATCATTAGGTGGTTGTGTCAAATTTTGGGTTATGGTATAGTATATCTTCTTCTTCTACATCATTCTATATCATTGTAAAGTGGACCATTTTCCCTGGTACGGGAGTCCATTCTTCTTTTATTCTTCTACAGGGTGGTAGGGTGGTGCTAGGGTGAGTTGTAGCTCATTGGGTGTTGGGGCATTCGTTCAGTTGACTACTGAAGAATCTCGGGTGTTGGAACGTCCATCTAGTGGGAGCTAGAGAAGAATGCTTTTCTAGATTCTAGGAAGTTGGAGCTTTATTTTCAATTGGAGTTGAACATTAAAGAACTATTAGAAAAGCATTAGGTGGTTTTTGTCCCGGAGTGGGTTTCCACCTTAAAAACTGTGTGCATTTTTGTTCCTCTTTTTTGTTGCTATCATTGTACAAACACTGATAATAATTGAAGATTAGCTAATGCTCTAATTGAAAGGAATATTGATTCACCCCCCCTCCCAGTATTTCCAACAATTGGTATCGGAGCTTGGTTCCTTCAATAGCATTTTAACAGCTGGAAGGAGGTCATGGAGCTTACCAAGAATGGTATACCTCTATTCAGTGAAAATAATTATGCACTCTGGAAAGGAAGAATGGAGGTCTATCTCTTGGTGCAAGGTTACGAAGTATGGGACACTGTTCAAAATGGATTTACATCAACCACGGATGAACAACGTAAGAAGAATTTGGTAAATGATGCAAAAGCAAAGAATATTATTGTCAGTGGCCTTATTGAATCTACTTATCAGAAGGTGTTGGGTTGTAAAACCACCAAAAATGTATGGGACAAGCTTGAGAATATATATGCAGGTGACTCAAATGTCAAAGAAGCAAAGCTTCAAATCTATAGAGAAAAATTTGAGCAACTCGGAATGAAAGAAGATTGCAACATTGTTGCATACTTCCAATACGTTGATGAAATAACCAATACTCTGGAAGGATTGGGAGAGCCAGTTGATGAGAAGACTATTATACGGAAGATTCTTAGAACGTTACCGGGGAGATTCAACCCAAAGGTATCGGTCTTAGAATACAGTGCAAATCTGGACAAACTCAGCAAAGAGGAATTACATGGAGTTCTCATAGCATATGAAATGAGACTTGATGAAGAAGAGGGTACTTCACATCTAGAAACTGCGTTCGTTGCATCTAAGAAAACCAATAAGGATAAACAACCTTCAATTGAAAAGACATGCACCTGCAAGTGTGAAGAAAATGGAGATGATGAAGAAGGTCTTTCAGATGAAGAATATGCTTACTTCACGAGAAAACTAAAAATTGGTAAGGGACAATTCAAAGGTAAACTTCCATTGATATGTTTCAGTTGTAATGAGGTTGGGAATTTTGCAGCAAAATGTCCAAACAGAAGTAATGGCAACTCAAAAGGAAAGAAATGCTTTAAGAAATTCAACAAGCAAGGATCCAAAAGGAACTTTCTCTCTAAAGAAGATAGCTCATCATCCGATGAAGACAATGATAGTGAAGAAGAAGCCAATGAGAGAGTATTGTTTATGGCCAAGCACAATAAACCCAAGCACAATAAGAAAGAGGTATCAAACAATGAAGAAGAAGGATGGACCATAGACAAATTTTATGAGGAAGAAATCAAGCTTATAAAAGATCTCAAGGCAGAGAAGATCCATTCCAAAACTCTTGAAGAACAAGTTCAAGGTCTCAAAATTGAAGTTGAAGAACACAAATTCATTGAAGAGTCACTTCAAAAGAAGTTGGAAGAAAGCAACCAAGAAAGGGAAGAATTAGAAGCCGAAGTAGTCTCGCTGCGTGAGGAAGTGAAGAAAGGAAAAACTATCCAAAACTATGCCAACAGCTCAAGGGCATTGGAAGAAATCATCAACAATCAACGATCTTACAATGACAAAACTGGCATCGATTACAAAGAAGAAGAAGCAGGACCTTCTACAACAAAATACAATGAACCTATGAGATCTGACATGCATGTAGACTTCATTGGACAAGATTCGCAAGAACAACCTTGGAAGAAAATTCCTCGATGAAAATTTCCATCCAGGTACCAACATATTTTTTATGGCTACTGTTATTCATGTGGAAAATTTGGTCATAAAGTTGTAGAATGTCGCACGTACCCTAGGAACGAATACAATTCCAGGAGATCTGTCAAATATGAAACTCCCAGGCCTCAGCAAAACAACAATAGATTTGAACATTAAAGAAATAATATTGAATGTTAAAAATGTCGAAACCTTGTACACATAGCCAAAAATTGCAGACTTGAAAATCCTTCAGAAGAATCTTCGAAGCCACAAAACGAACGAACATGGAAGAAGAAAAAGACTGATAATTGTGCTCTCGCTCTCAAGGCTCAAAACAACAAAGATATGTGGTATGTTGATAGCAGTTGCTCAACGCATATGACTGGAGATAGAAATAAATTTGTATCTCTGAAAGAGAAGAAGGATGGAACCATGTCCTTTGGAAATGATGGATCTTCAAATTTTATAGGATTAGGTATTGTCACTCTCGGAAGAAAAGATGTTCTAGCCAAGAATGTTTTATTGGTTGAAAACATGAATCACAATCTGCTCAATGTTGGAAAAATGTGTGATCAAGGACACACAATACTATTCAACTCCACAAAATGTAAAATCAGGAAAGGCATGTATGGTGAAATTGTGGCTACAACAAGTCGAGCTCCAAATGACATATATGTTCTAGATGAAGCAACTAAAGCATGTCTAATAAATAAAGAGGATGCTATAATATTTGGTAGCAATGATGATCGACTAAGTAAGAAGTTTGCTACAAAGGTGCAAAGTGATTTCGAGGTGTCTTTACTTGGTGAGATGACATACATCTTAGGGCTTCAAATATCTCAGCAAGAGAAAGGAATATTTATATGTCAAGCCAAGTATATCAAGGAAATGCTCAAGAAATTTAAAATGGAAAATTTCAAACCCATCCTTACTCCAACGGTAACATGTTGCAAATTGAGCATAGACGACTCATCTAAGGATTTGGATCAAAGGTTGTACAAATCTATGATTGGTAGTCCTCTATATGTAATAGCCTCCCGGCCAAATGTTATGCAAGCAGTTGGAAAAGTAGCAAGATTCCAAGCAACACCAAAAGAATCACATATTAAATATTCGCCAGCATTGGAATATCTTCACCAGAAGCTTGGGATTCTCCCAATTTCTCATTAGATTTTCCTTATTCAGAATATAAAGGGGGAGTGGAAGTAGATTACAGGTCTACAGGACGTTTGTGTGTCAGGGGGAGTGGAAGTGTGTACAAGTCCACAGGATGGTTGTGTTTCAGGGGGATTTACCCTTTGCCATTGATGTCAAAGGGGGAGAGAATGTTGTAGGAAGAGGTGTCATGATCGCAGGGGGAGTACTTGTGTTGCCATCAATGCGAAAGGGGGAGATTGTTAATCAGAGGTTGTCATTGATGTAAACCAAAGCAGCACTAGGGGCTAACCCAATATTGCATGGGAATTTTGACCTACCAAAATAATATATTTTGGATCAATAATTCTTTTTTTGGTTTCTACTTGTCGAGATTTTTCCGTTGATATATGGCACGCCACGTAATTCTTCACTGTTTGAGAGATATTCATGTTTGATTTTTATACCCCCAGTTATTGGGCTAAAACCTCATAGGGTTGTGGCATGGGTCATTGAAAAGTCATAATTAATATTTTTTAAGCTCCTAAAATCCCTCCCACGTTCACTTTTTGAAGCCCCTCTCAACCTAAGCATTTATATAAATTGTGATCCCCATTTCCTCCTTATGCAAGGGATTTCGCCATCTGAAACAAGTCATCATGGAATTTTCGCTCTAACTTTTTTTTCTACGAAGATTCAGAAGCTGAAATTTTTATGAGGTGAAGCCGAAATCCTAAGGAAGCTGCTGTGAAAATTTCAAATCAAGGTACGCAATATTTTCGAAGATATGATCTATGGAAGTCAGTGTTTTTGCAGGTTCCTAAAATTCATCTCAAAGAAGTGACCTTGGGAAAATCGTCATAACTCTCTCTCTAAGTATCGGATTGGAATTCCATAAAAATTTTCAGATAGTGCACAGATTGTAGCTTTAGCTCTATCAATTGAAGATCCAAATGAAGAAACAGTGACATGTGGCACACCGTACAAGTTCGCTCTGTTGAAACAATCCATAATTAGGGCATTGTGATAGATTGGGTATAACTCTCCCTTGAAGAATCAAAATTGGGTCAGACCTATGGCATTGGAAATACGACTCAAATGAATACTATAGGACCAAAAATTAGATATTGGGGATTTGAAATAACAGAGATACACCAGATTCAATATCGAGCTCCTAGAAGGAAAGAAACAACTAGATCATGTGTTGTCAAGGGTTGCAAAGGACACAACTTTCTAGGGCAGCAAAGAAAAGAAAGGTGTAGCAGAGGGTAGCATGACAAGAGAAAAAACAAAGGTGCATAACAGCAGCAATAATTTCATCTTATGAAGTCTTCAAGTGGGCAGAACTACATATAATCATTGTAAAGGTTTCATTGTACTAAGTCATTGTAAATGCATTATTGTAAAAATTGTACTAGTGTCTATCCACCAAGAGTTGAAAAGGCAGTGTTGGGAGGTCTAGGATCATCATTAGGTGGTTGTGTCAAAGTTGGGGTTATGGTATAGTATATCTTCTTCTACATCATTCTATATCATTGTAAAGTGGACCATTTTCCCTGGTACGGGAGTCCATTCTTATTTTATTCTTCTACAGGGTGGTAGGGTGGTGCTAGGGTGATTTGTAGCTCATTGGGTGTTGGGGCATCCGTTCAGTTGACTACTGAAGAATCTGGGGAGTTGTAACGTCCATCCAGTGGGAGCTAGAGAAGAATTATTTTCTAGATTCTAGGAATTTGGAGCTTTATTTTCAATTGGAGTTGAATATTAAAGAATTAGTAGAAAAGCATTAGGTGGTTTTTGTCCCGGAGTGGGTTTCCACCTTAAAAATTGTGTGCATTTTTGTTCCTCTTGTTTGATGCTATCATTGTACAAACACTGATAATAATTGAAGATTAACTAATGCTATAATTGAAAGGAATACTGATTCACCCTCCGTCTCAGTATTTCCAACAGCCTTCGGATATCACTTCATGAATCAAAATCGGATTTTGAAGTAGTTCAACCAGTACCGGCGAAGCATGGGATCCTAGAAATGAGGAATGATGATGTCCATCATCCCATGGAGTTTCTTCAAGAGTGATGACCTTGACGATACTCTCGTCAGTGGGGAAAGCCTCACTAAAGGGATCATCAGAGTCCCAAGAACCAAACGAGGGAGATTGCACATAAGTGTCTAAGGAAGAAACCAAATGAGTATTAGTTTGGGATGCAGCCTTGGAATCCGTGAGAATTTATTAATACATTTTCTCTATTGGGATAAGAGGCAAAGTGTCACCAAAACTTCCGATCTAGTTGGTATTAGGAAAAATCCATGGATCGTGACTACGCTAAATTATATTGAAAGAGGTGACATTCAGAGGCGGAAGCGGAAAAACTCCCATAGGAGATGAGTCTTTGAACATACCTATCCCAATGTTCTCATAAGGATTAGCGGCCTTCCCAACATACAAAATTTTTCCTGCTGAGTACTCAAAGGTAATGAAATCCAACTGATCCACGGTCACTATCTTCCGTTGATGAGGGAAATGGAGAAGGCGAAAGAGGGTGGAGGCTACACAAACCATAGTGTTTGTCCAACTACGTCCAAGAAGGATCAATCCCACCAATGGTAGAGAGTAGTTCCTTCCATTGTGACGGGCACGACTAAAGGACCTCCAAAGCCGACATCGTCGAAGGTACTTGAGCCATATATTCTACAATATTTTAGTGTTATGCTACTCTCGCATTTGAATTGTAAGATGATTTCCAGAGAACACCTTTTGATGGTGGTCGGATGATGGAGTGACTACTCAGTATCTCGATCTGGAGAGGACCAGAGGTAGGAGGCATGGAAGAGGAAGACTGATCTGGAACTTCCGGTTCCACTGGAGCCTTGGATGGATTGGGATAATCTTTCATTCTCGTGGTGATGGCAACGAATTGTGTTCCAGCCATGAACACCTTAGAGCTACCAGATGATTGATCTTGGTCTAAAATTTGCATTTGTTGGGAAGGGAACGATTCTTTCAAAACGGTCGGAGTCCCAGGTGCACCCTTCAGAAGACGAGAAACTTCGCCACACCAAGGAAAATATTTGGTGTAACGATCGTCATCACATATTAGACAAGGATATTTTGGCTTCCGTGTTGAAGAATCACAAGCAAATGACTTCTTTAAATCCTGTTTAGGGTTTTCAGATTTAGACTTGCCTTTACCCTTTGAGGATTTTTCTGTTGCAGTAGACTGAACAACATTTACCTGTGAGGTTTTACCAGGATTATTCTGGTTATAAGAAGGAGTAGGGGGCGTAGCAGCAACAGTGGATTTAGAATTTGAATATGATCCAGGTGGATATCGGTGGCCACCCACCTATTCCATTTGGACCAGCACCATCAATTCTTGCAGCTTTTCACATTCAGCACAACTTACTATTTTTAGCAGGTTTTCGGGTCCTCCACTCTCGGAGCCGTTTTGGGGGCTTAATGATCCAGGTGGATATTGTTGGCCACCCACCTATTCCATTTGAACCCCCATCTTCAGTTCTTTCAATTTTCAAGTTGCAACAAAACTTACTATTTTTAGCAGTTTTTCGGGTCCTAAACTTCCGGAGCCATTTTGAGGCCCTAAACGACATTTTTTGGGAAAACGGAGAGCAAAATAGGTCCATGGACTAATGTTGCTTGTTAAAAAATTGAAGTCCTCGGATAGATCTTTCTAACGAGCTATTGGGCGCGTCAAACGGAGATCGGGTGCCAAAGTTATGCCCCCGGGAAGTTGAACCACCAATTTACCCAAACGGGCGCCCACAGTTTTGGCGCCTCATCTCCTACGGTTAGGTTTTTGGACGTTTCAAATTCTACATTGTTTCTCAACAATAAATAGGCCCTTGAGCCTCATTGTAACACAGTTCAGAGGTCTGTAGCCACCACATCTCTTCTCAGAGATTCGCTACCAGCACCCTAGCTATTTTATTTCCATTATGTCTGTAAGCATATTTCTGTTATTTGATATTAATGAAATGACGCATTATTTCCGCTGCATATCTATGTTTATGGTTATTTCTGTATTCTGTTGCGTTCCTACATAAATCCGGATCAGTGGTATCAGAAAGGGTCTGCTCTTTCTTTGTTTTTCTTTGCATGTCCCCAGCGCGGTCAGGGTATAAGGAGTTAGGGCTCGATCTGGTTGAACCCTTGCAAGATCAGCCTCGCAAACCCCGACGACCTCCCATGGCGGAAGAAAAGAAAGACGAGGGAGCAGGAGATCCTATCAAAATACTGCTCGAGGAGGCCCTCGAGAAACAAAGGAACGCGATGATGGATAACTTTGCTCAAATCCTTCAACAACTACCCACATATGGCGCATCTGCATCCAACAGCCACTCTGGAGGCGCCACTCCCTTGAAGGTACAGGTAAACTTTGACATTCCTATATTTGAAGGAAAAATAGATGCAGACGCTGTAGACAGATGGTTAAATTTTTTGGAAGGGTATTTCTCGGTCCATGACTTCTCTGACCGAGAAAAGATTATTTTTGCACTCCTCAAAGTTGCCCCCCATGTCAAAGACTGGTGGGAAACCTACCGTGAGCAAGAGGGCGAAGGGGAACCCTCTCTATTCTCGGCCACACCCACTTGGAATTCGTTCCGAGACGGCATCAAGGAACAATATTACCCTGTGGGGAGCTATGAGGACAAATACATCCAATGGACCACGCTGCGGCAACAAAAGGATCAAGATGTGCACGAACTGACGAATCTGTTCCATACCCTGCGCACAAAGTTGGGTATTAAAGATTCGGAGAGACATTTGGTGCTCAAGTACCGCGGTTGTCTACATAAACACATTCAGGAGGAAATGGAGTTCCTTGACGTTACATCTCTTGGCACGACATATCGCTATGCCGCCAAGATCGAGCAGAAATTTAAGCAGAAGAAGCGAGACTTTGGATCTGCAAATCTGAAAGGTGCCCCCGAACCGAAGAACAAGGGGCAAGGCCAAAGCAATGCGACTCAGAACAACACCACAAATCTAAAGAAGGACACAAGGAAGTGGTGTGACTTTCATAACAGCCCCACTCACAGCACAAACGAGTGTCGGGCCAAACAGTCTTTGGTGGCCGAACTAAAGGCACCCGAATCAGATGCATTTTTTGATCCTGAGTTAGAACCAAACAAAGGCAATGACAAAGGGAAGAAGATCATTGATGCGGATCCCAGTGCCATTGTTGCCACCACCAAGATCCAGAAGGAGGGTCTATAGGATCCAGAGGAGGGGGAGCGCCTCTTCCAGTCGCAGATGTGGGTAAAAGGTTCTCCGCTGCAATTTCTCGTCGATAGCGGAAGCTAAAAGAACCTTATTTCAGCAGAGGTTGTGAAGCGGCTCGGCCTACCGACCATAGCACACCCACAGCCATATACCATCGGGTGGCTCCACCCAGGGAGAGATCTCCGCATCCGCCAGCAGTGCCGCCTTCCATACAGTATCAAGCCATTCACGGATGAGGTATTGTGTGATGTTGCTCCTCTTGATGTAGCTGATGTATTATTGGGCCAACCATACTTGTGGAGCCGACATGCTGTGTATGAGTCTAGGCCTCGTGCTGTTATTATTACTTTGGGAAATAACTTGTACAGGATACCGGAGGTAGTACCGCCTCCTGCCATCTCTTTGACTACTGCAAAACAACGCAGTAAGATTGTTTCCCAGACCAGGAAATTCATTTTCCTTATGACTCGCTCACAGGGAAAGAAGAATATTGTGGCCACAACCTCGAAACAGGGCTCCCTTTCACGGCTGCAGCAGATGGACAAAGTCATGGAGGAATACGATGACAATTTCTCCTCACTCATGGAGGTTCCTCTACACTGTCAGGACAAGCACTCCATTGATCTGACTCCCAATGCACCACCACTTGATGTTGCCATACATCCTGCAACTACACATACAGAATCCAAACATGTGCTGTATGAGGCTGATAAAGAAACCAAATTTACTAAACGCATCCAGCATGTCCACCCGCAGGTCCATGACATCTTCAACACATCTAATACTCAGTTCAATAGAATTTGCCTCATCTCATGGAGGATCTCAACGCAATGGGGACCATTGCTTCCTAAAGAGGGAGGAATGATCCAGGTGGATATCGGTGGCCACCCACCTATTCCATTTGGACCAGCACCATCAATTCTTGCAGCTTTTCACATTCAGCACAACTTACTATTTTTAGCAGGTTTTCGGGTCCTCCACTCTCGGAGCCGTTTTGGGGGATTAATGATCCATGTGGATATTGGTGGCCACCCACCTATTCATTTGAACCCCCATCTTCAGTTCTTTCAATTTTCAAGTTGCAACAAAACTTACTATTTTTAGCAGTTTTTCGGGTCCTGAACTTCCGGAGCCGTTTTGAGGCCCTAAACGACATTTTTTGGGAAAATTGAGAGCAACATGGGTCCATGGACCGATGTTGCTCATTCAGAAATTGAAGTCCTCGGATAGATCTTTCTAACGAGCTATTGAACGCGTCAAACGGAGATCGGGTGCCAAAGTTATGCCCCCGGGAAGTTGAACCACCAATTTACCCAAACGGGCGCCCACCGTTTTGGCGCCTCATCTCCTACGGTTAGGTTTTTGGACGTTTCAGATTCTACATTGTTTCTCAACAATAAATAGGCCCTCGAGCCTCATTGTAACACGGTTCAGAGGTCTGTAGCCACCACATCTCTTCTCAGAGATTCGCTACCAGCACCCTAGCTATTGTATTTCCATTATGTCTGTAAGCATATTTCTGTTATTTGATATTAATGAAATGACGCATTATTTCCGCTGCATATCTATGTTTATGGTTATTTCTGTATTCTGTTGTGTTCCTACATAAATCCGGATCAGAATAAGTCTTAGGCGCACTACTATCAGTATGATCCATTGTCCCAATACCATAACACCATCCACTAGAGGCATAACAGGAGATTGAGATGATGAAGGATTAGTCAAAGGATGTGGCGCATCAGGGAATAACTCATATAGAGTCCCAGACTGGGATTAAACCAAGTCGAGGTATTGAGCTCTAGAAATGACCTCCTCTTTTGTGACACACCCTCCCATTGTAAGATCTTTTGCAATTTTGGGAACAAATGATTTTATGAACCATTCGATCAAAAGATGATCATGGATCTCAAATTTGATGAGGCGATGACAATGCCGCCATTCTTGGATGTGATCTGAGATATGCGTAGCAGTCGACTATTTCAACAAAGTGAGCATATGGGTGTCGGTTTCATACTGGACAGGCAGCTGGAAGTGAGTGAGGAAGGCCATAGCCAAGGAATTCAAATCGAAGAAAATTCCTCGAGGGAGCACAATGTACCATTTGGCCACAACATCGGTCAAAGTGCGCTGGAAAATATGAAGAGGAATAGAATCATCAACCCAAGAATTAGAGGAACATGATAGGTGGTATGTCATAGCATGATTTTGGGGGCCTTCTCTAGATTTTCATTTGAACTTCAGAATATCTCCTGGAATCTTAGTTTGAATTGACAGCCAATGCAGATGATGTTGGATGGGTTCATTTGTGAGCTTTGACACATTCATCAATTCCAACGTAGCCAATAACAAAAAAGGCGGATGATGAGGTGAGAAAGTTCGGGGGTTCCAACCTGATTGATAAGGATTTTGCCCCCAATAGGGCAGATTCTACCCCGGATATGCATATTTCCCCATGGCTGGTAAGGACCTTGTAGAAAATATTGTTGATAGGGACCGGGTTGGGGTTGTTGATAAGGCCCTTGCAGGCACTGAGGCTATGGACCTTTCTAGACATGGGGTCCAGGATAAGGTCCCTACTAAAAGTATGGTCCATCCTGTGGTCCCTAATAAACATAAGGTCCAGCCTATGGCCCCTGTTGAACATGAGGTCTAGCCTGTGGTCCTCGATGAACATAAGGTCTAGCCTAAGGTCCTAGTTGAGCCTACTGGTACTGAGGAATTTGATGATATGAAGCATTAGGTTGAGGCAGAGTTTGGGGTTGCTGGTACTGACCTTGAGGAAATGGTTGGTATTGAGTACCAGAGTAATGAGGGAAAGCACCAGATTGACCTAGAAGGAGATTCATAATAGCTTGGGTGTAAGAACCAAACTAAGGATTAGTCACAAAAGCACTAATTGAAGGTTAGGGTTGTTGGATATATTTTTGATATTTTACGTTTGGGCTTTGAACATATGAAATGTTAGGTTGTTAAACATACACAATATGCTTAATTCGGTTGTGGAAAAGGCTTCTAAACCTGAGAATATTGAACATGAGGCTGACTCGCCCCAGGAATAGATCCAGAACTTGGTTGCCCCCCACCATAAATGGGAGGTACATAGAGAGGGTTAGACTTCCCCCCACGCATGGACAAAACCATGGATTTCTCACTCAATGGTGAGATGGCAGTAATTGTATATGGTGAAAAGGGGACAAAGGATTTGAATGACATGGTCATTTGACCAATGGTGATCGTCAGTCGAACAATAGGTTGAGACACCACAACCACATTCGAAATGAATGGTTCGAAAGATGGAGGAATACCCATTGACCAAACGAGATTTGGAAATAAGGGTGTACCACTGGAAGCTCCATAAATGAGGTTTCCCAAAGAGGTATAAATGTGCGGGAGCATAGATGCAACATAACTAGACGGTATTTCGGTTCCACTACCCAAATCGTGACGTGTGGATCCAAACAATTCTCTCTCAGAGGAAAAAACTGAAGAAGACGCTTCCACGGTATACTAGCCATAGGTTTCCTAAAGATTTATTTGAGGAGCACTCATGAATGGAACATCATCAGCATTAGATTCCATTTCATCAGGGAACAACATATAGACGATAGAACGAGATGCTACCGAAAAAGCTCAAAAAGGGATTTTGGGTTGATTGAAAGCGCTATAAGGTTGTTGAGTTGAGACTACAATCAGATCAAAGAGCGGATTCAGAGGAAAGGTCAAGAATTGTGCAGTTGGTTTAGGGCTTTATGGCTTATATTCTTCTGATGTTTTCCAAGGAGAATCATCAAGAGGTGCTCGAGATGGTATGGGTTGAACATTGATGACAATTCCAAGCTCTTCACCTTGCGCTTCGAGGGGTCCAACTGGAAAACGAGGGACCTCAGGAGGAGGTTCTTGAGATTCGTTAGAGGAGGGAGTGGGAGAATTAAATTATTCAACCACGATGACCTTCGAGAAGAAGATAAAAAAGGAGATAGGTGAATAAAATCACAACCTACCAATCAATAAAATTTGGCGAACTAGACAAGTGAGATGTTTTCGTGGGCAGTTATTTTTATAATTAACAAAAAATAATTAAAAAATGGTGTGCTAAGCATAAAGGTTTACCAAGTATCCGTGAACTACAATATACACCTTGGTGATCAAATGAAAGAGAAATGACCAAGGACTTAACATAAAAAATCCAATCTCCCTGAATGTTGTGTTCAATGTATCACGTCTACAAGGTGGCCGACTCGATTACCTATGGCAAGCTTACAACCTATTGGTGTCTCAAAAAATATACACGACAGTACGTGGAAGTCCATTTTGTAGTAGTGTTTTCTAATGTGTAACCATTCGATGAGAGCGCCCCAAGTATGCTTATCATATATCAATATACTTCCATACGTGGGATGGGATATCACACCTGGGTTGTAACATGGACCGTTAGCGACAACTCCTACGTTTAGCGATGTTGGTACACGTCTCTAGCCTAGACCACTAAATATTCTTGTTAATTCCAATGCTCCTTAAGGTAAGTTAGTGTCATTTTAAGTTGATCCTAATTAAAGTTTCAATTTCAAGGCTCAAAATTAATGTCAGCTAAATCCTTATAGTTCAGACTAAATGCAACAAATAAGCTTTCAATTTCAATGAATCCTAAACTAATCAGCGAAGAGAGATAAGAAATAATGCACTCAATTCAGCAACAATAATGCCCCCAAACTAGTTCAGAGTTTTGAAAATTCAATTATTTTCCAATTGAATCCACTTTCCCAACAAATGCAACTTATTGAACATGGAAATGTCTTTCCTTTCACTAAGATGCATTAATATATATATTTTTTTGTTTTTCACTTTTAAATATTATCAAAAGAAAAACAAATGAACAAAAGAAGAAATGCAAAATCCCTTTACTGTTCTTTCAGTTGAACCAAACAAAATTAGCTTTAAAGAATGCATGAATGAAATTCTTTTCACTCTTCTTAAAACAACGAAGATAATCTAAATCAAAAAAATACAAATAAAATCACTTCCAATTTATTTTTAATTTAGACAAAACACAATCTTCTAGACTTGTGCACCAAACAAAATGTAATCTTGTGCTTGACACTGAACCGAAGGGAAACAATTAGAAATGTAGATATGACCAAAGCATACACCAACTCTCTTTGAAAATAGACAATAAAAATGTGACAAAGGGTGTTTGAAATGGAAAAAAGTTCCCAAACTTACAACAACTCAAAGAGATGAAATAGACTCGGTCAAGGAATATAGATAAGTCAAGCACACAGCAAGGAGATCATTTAGATCTCACAGACTCCTTCAAGGGTCAGGACACACTAGAAAATCAAAAGGGAAACTCAAATTTTCCCAAAGATAAGATCAACGCTTATGTGCTAAGAGAAGGGTGATGAAAGGCCAATCAGCATGGTTGTACTATATAGAACAACGTTGCCAATGCTACTGTGAGGATATTGTTAGCCACCTATAATATTTGATTATAGCAAAAGGTGGCTAAGACTTTTTGAGCCTCCAAGGACAAAATTTTATTACTAAAAATTTTTGGTTCTTGAAGACTCTTAAAGGCCTTATGCCTCAGTCCAAAATCTTCATTGTTGTTCCCATTTTATACTCAAAAATTCTGCTGATTTCATGAGAAGTAACTGCTAAAAAACCATCATTTTCCCCCATCTCAAACCTTCATTTTCTCCCCTTTTTCTCCATAAAAAATCCCTTTTTATCATGATTCATCTTTGTCCCCTCATGAAAATCACTTTTATAAAGTTAAAGACTCACTCTTTAACCTTACCGAAACCTCCAAAATCGATTGAAAACTTTGAAAATTTCATAAAAAACAAAGTTTTATTATTATGGACATAAGCCCCTTGGGCTAAGTCCTAACCACTTCCCCCACATGCCTACACCCAGGAACCAGGTGCTAAGCCCCTCATGGCGCTTATCACATCGCAAAATTTCAAAGTGCACAAGTCTTTTTCCATGGACCAAAAGTTCCGATTGCGATTAGCCTTTTTTTGTGTTTAAAACTCCCGATTATATGATCTTTCATATAAACCATAAAGCCCGCCTCGGCGCTTAAAACCTTGTAAAATTTCATTCCCGATCCATTTTTCCTTTGTGAAGTCTTAAAACCCATTTTTCCAAATGTTAATCTAAAAAACTAAAGTCACATGTTGAATATTTCAATGGGTAGATTAAAAAGATCGATCGTGCAATTGCAATCAGAGAAAATACAATGGGTTGATTGAAAAGGCCGCATCAAAAATTTCTGATGCGATTAAGACTTATACGTATAAACTCTGCCCTGCCTTTTCATTTCATATGACTTTCCCCGGGACCAAGTGTTAAAGATCCCAGGCGCCAATCGCATCGCAAATGTTACAATGGGTTGATTGAAAGACCAGTCCCGATGGCCTGATTGCGATTGGCCCTTTTTGTTTTATGTATGCCCCGGGCATATCACATTTCGTAAATACCAAAGGCCCCGCAGTCGGGCACCTATCCACCTTATAATATTTTCCACCCCATAAAACCTTTGTTTTATTCCAAAGTTTGAGTTTTTATATATTATAAGGGTCTTACCGCCGGTTTATTCTAAAACAAATCCTCGTCGTTGATCGAAATCCGATCAAGTGGCCAACGCTCCATCGCATCAAATTTTTTCAATTGCATCGCAACTTTCACATCGCGTCCACTTGTTACTCCCGCCGATTGGCCATACCCTGATTCATTCTCCACCATTGATTTAACCTTTAGATTGACGGCTTGCGCTTCATCGCATCGCATGTTTCAATCGCTCCATTCGCTTGCCACCCCCGATTGCGATTTCCCGATTGCGATTCTCCGATTGAATCTGGACCATCCATGTGTTCGGATCAGATGGTCCAAAATCACTCCACCTTATTCTTCTCCGGCTCTCCTTTTTTCCTTTCTATGCAAATCTCCATGCTACGCTCCTCCCCGAAGTCTCCAAAGCAGTTTAACCTAATTACGTAGGATTTCTTAATGTTTTGTTTGTTTCACAGGTTTTTCCCATACTGCGAAGGAAAAGAAGACCAAAGGTCATGATCTTCTGGCCTATGGTTATCAAATGGAAAGGGATTAAAAGGGCTCCACTCCACGTTTTATCAACGCTTTATGGGCGTCGATACCATAAAGAGCCCTGCGCGGCCCTGCACATCGACAAGACACTGTGTTTAAAACACGATTTAAAAGAGTATAATTTTGAAGAATAGAGTGCAGCAGAGAAGAAGATTGAAGAAAGATTTGGGGAATTACGGCTAAGAATAATTATCAAAAACCTAATTCCCTGGATTAAAACACAATGAAAAGAAATCATAAGTGTTTAACTGATAGAAAATCTTCCACCACCTCAATTGAGGCGAATTGATTCCTCAGCTACCACAGAGCCACCTACACCCTCAAAGTAGTCAAAAGGAGGCCGAGTTATGACCAGACTTGGAGAATTTGCATCAATGTGGCTGAACAGTAAAGACAACCAAAGGAAATTATTGTAAACTGACAGTACAAGTTATTATGAGGATAACAAAAAGCCTTAAAGTCAACAAATTCTTTCCAGCAAGCTTGATAGTTAACATAAACCAATTAATACAGGAAAGATATCAGAATGTTCTCCATCGAGCCCCTCAAAGGCCGAGAGACAGTAAACTATATTAATTGAAATTAGAAGATATTTTATCCCATTACACCTCCTCATTTCTTCTATAAATACTTTTGAGGGAGATGAGATAGGGGTTGGTTTTTCTTTGATCACTAGTTGTAATACTGAAACTCTCTGAAATAAATAGATAGTCCGTTGAAGTTGAAGAAGAAACTGAAGTCTTGGAAACCTTCATGATGTTGTTGCATGCTTGTTCCTGAGAAGGCTATATCATTGGATCCATGAGCTTGGTTGTTGGTGAAGTATTCTAAATTGTTTTATGTTTTCCCCTGTTTTCATTATGTTCCATAATTTCTTACTACAGTAGGTTGAAATTTTTAGGCTAAGAAATGACTCTTGGAAGCACCTTAGGCCTGTTCATCCTTCACTATTTCATGTTTTCTTCTGCTGAAGTATTTTAGATTCTTTAATCTATATCTTTAATCTTCATGCTTGTTTATTTCCTTAATAGTTCTAACAGTTGGTTTCAACATGATTTATGGTTCTCCCTGCTTGTCTGCTGCCACTTAAAAACCATTATTGAAGTCTCCCTTTGAAGTTCTTTGCTTACAGTGAATCAAAGAGGTCTGTTTTGATCTTACCCTTTGTCCTCACTTAAAAAGTTGTCTTAAAGGTCGTTATAATTATGATCATAGATGTTTTTAGGTGTTCCCTCTTCTATGAGTGCAATTATCAGTGAATCTTTTATGTTTTCTAAGTCATTTGAAATAAAATCTTTAAGGAAATAGGGTGTTCCCCGAATCTTAGATTTCATTTTAAAAGTTGTTTTGAAGTCATTGTTTTCTTAAAGGTGTGATTTGTAGAATTTATGGTTAGCCCTGTATATCAAAAAGATCTTTATTTTTCAAGTTGTGCTTTCAAATTCCCTTTGTTTGAGAATTAAATTTCTCTTTCCAAATAATTGATGTCCATCTCATTCCAAAAACCAAAGGATCTTGTGGCCAAGTTATATTTGCCCTTTGATATCCCATATCCATTGATGAGTTTTTTATGACCTTTTCTTGACTCCATTTCCCAATGAGCCAGATGTTTCTTCGTTCTATATATCTTTCCTAGATCTTTTATGTTCTATGGTATCAATCCAACCAAACAAATAAACAAACACCTGCACTTAATAACTAGTCTAAAACCAATACTTAAAGCGCACAAGATAAACCTTTGCAAACAAAATTTTGAGAGATCCCTCTCTAAGAACAAGAGGACTAGATCCTATAACTCTAAAGATTGGTTCTGATGTTGCCTTGTCTTTTGATTTGCCAAACTATCAAAACAGGGGACACCAACATAATGGCGAGCACAGTGGGACACTGAGTAAAATCTTAAAAACAAAACACTCACTATCTAAGTATAACATAAGTAACCTCCCTCAAGCACTACCTGAAAAATGGTAATCATGATAGGACTTAATTGAATCAATGACAAACTAAGTAACCCTTAGGATTCTCGTAAAGCCTTATCAAACCTTGAAGGATTCAGTTACCGGGCCATAGGAGTAAACTCTGTTTGTTTTGACACCCTAGCTATGTGTTAAAGTCAGATTTAAGATACTCTCTTAACCTATAAGACTGAAATAACTCAAAAAAACCCAAAAAATTCCAGTTTGGCTTCATAATAAGCATGGTGGTGGAACCATACAATATCTTACCTTCATAAAAAACTAAAATTTTCCACCTGGCGACTCCATTAGCCCCAGTAGGCCTATTACTCATCTAGGTTCCCAAATCTCTTTAAGACTGTGTTAACCAGCCTTGAAGAAAGTTTAGAAGCCTAGTCCCATTTTAGACAAAACATCCTAAGAGGTGAAGCTTCCAAAAATAGTCCCTAAAACCCCCCACCTCTCTCATTTTTGAAAATTAGTCTGGCTTCACATAGGATCAATACTAGATCCCATCCAGACCCAAATCCTCCTTTAATCGTTGACAATCCTGAGAGAATCTTGTGGCAAACTTCTAACTCTCGAAATTCAGCTACTAATAGGAGCCTCTTAAGAACAAATTTTGTTCCTAAAAACCTTGTGGTCTTAGAGGATTCACACTTTGATTTACATCATACAAAGAACATCTTTAGAACCAGATCTCAAGGTTAATTAAACAAAACTGACCTTGATATTGCAGATTTGCAGCAAAGCTTCAGTAGAGAAGCCTCACCTTCCACTCCTCTTGATTCCTAGATTCTTTATCACTTTAGCCTTTTTCATAGCAAGTCTGCTCAAAATCAGTTTGCTGGCCCAAGTTTTTCTTCCACTCCAATTCATACTACCACTGTGCAAATCACTCCTGTTCAGCCCAATTTCACTACTGTAAATCCACCCTTATTTCCAGCTATGGCAACATGGTATGCCCCATTAGTGTTACCACAACCTCTACTTCCCTTACCAAATGATTACCAATATAAAATCCCTCACTTCACTAGAAAATATTCTACAACAGCTCAACAACATGTAGATAGCCTGGGAGATGCATTTGATTACATGGAGATAGAGGAAGAAACTGTGAAAATGAGGATCTTCGCTCAAAGTTTAGGAGGAGATGTAAAGAAATGGTTTAAAAACTTACCTCCTAACATCATAAATGATCTCCCCGCCTTGTGTCAAACATTCGTCAACAAATGGGAACTCAAAAAGAATCCTCTCCAAATAATAGCAGAATATAGCAACCTCAAGAGAAATCAAGGAGAGAGTGTTCTTGACTACTCCACTAGGTTCAATAGCGTTTATAATGCTCTTCCCCCTCACATGAAGCCTCCTCAAGTCATGGCCTTAGTAATATATCCCGAAGGCCTTGATTTGGACATGATGTATCATTTCAGGGAGAGGGACTACTTAACCTTAGAAGACATGCAGAAAGGAGCTGTGAGCGTAGAAGCAAACATAATTGAGAAAAGAAATAGGTTGAGATTAGAGAAGAGGGTAACTTATAAAGATGATACTACACCCTCCACATCTAGCTCAAAGACAGAACAGATGTTGGAAGAAATCATGAAAAGGATGAGCATACTTGAGAGAACACAGCCAAGAGACAATCAGAACAACTCCCAAAACAGAAATAGAAATCAGAATTATAGAAGGGACAACAATCAAGATAAGAAAAAAGAAAGTGACCAACAGATTAGACCTGCCTTTCAACAGAACTATGTAGATCAATATGAAGAAGTTAGGGAGTTGGAAAGGTTGGAAGAATCTCATGTAAACTTGATTGGATCAGACAGTGGGGATGATGTTTTCCTCACTAAGGAAGAACAATATTTCTTCTCTTATGATCAAAATACAAACACCTATGAAGATTATGATGACTATAGATTAGGTTTTGAAAATTCAATCATGGAGGTACACAAACAGTATGATCTTAGGAGCAAGGGAAACATAGATGATTCAAAGGATAAGAACACTAGCAGTGTTGTCAAGAAAAACACAGAAAACCAGCCCAAAAAGACAGCAAAGAAAACCAAAATTTCGGCTAAAAAACCAGACTTAAACAAAGATAAAGGTGTCCAGCCAAATTTTGAACAGAGTACCCCTAGCACTTCAGCTAGTGGTCCTAATAAAATTGTCCCAATTACCAGTCCAAACAAGGTTCAGCAAATGAAAGTTGCTGAAAAGAATTCAATTGAAAAAACAGATGTAAATACAAACAAGTCAATTATTCCTTTCAGCCTTGAGGGAGAGATTGCTAAGATAAAAATTACCATCCCCCTAGCTGAACTAGTAACCCAAGAGGTGTATAAAAACCAAGTTTTGAAAGCTTTGAACTTAGGAAGTGATACATACACTTTAAACTTGACAGATGACAAACCTAAGTTGTTTTTTGGTCCAGAACTTGAAGGGAATTATCAAGAAGGGGTTGTCCCTCCCTTCTATGTTAGCTTGAACATACATGAGAAAATTTTACACAATGCCATGTTAGATTCGGGAGCTTCACACAATCTAATGCCCAAGGTGGTAATGGAAAGCTTAGGCTTACAGATTACTAAACCATACAAAGATTTGTATTCCTTTGACTCAAGCAGAGTCAAATGTTTGGGTTTAGTCAAAGATTTATGTGTTAATTTAGCTCAAATCCTTGCTAAGAGCCTAGTAATGGATATAGTTGTAGCTGACATTACCCCTAAGTATGGCATGCTCTTATCAAGATATTGGGGAGCCAAACTTCAAGGAGCCCTTCAAATGGACATGTCTTATGCCGCCATCCCCATTTTCAATAAAAAAAGAAGACTGTACAGGGAATCCCACATGAAGTACATGGTGAGCAACATAGACAAACCAAACAAATCTCCAATCTATTCTATTTAGTCAAGTTTAGATTCCTTTATCTTATGTAATGAAAATGAAACTACTCAACAAGATAAAGAAAACATGGACCAAATCAATTCACCATAACAATCCAATCTTCCCCTCAATCAAATTCAAAACATTACCAATCAACAGTAACAAGAAAATGAAAATAGGAATGAGATACTTTGGACAATAAACTTTGATGGATCTTGTAATAAAACAAGTGTAGGAGCAGGTGCGTGGATTCAAAATACAAATCAGATTTTTTCATATAAATTGGATTTCCCATGCACTAACAATATTGCTGAGTATGAAGCACTTCTCCTAGGCTGACAACTGCTTAAACAGTTAGAAGCCTAGAGGATATAAATCTTAGGAGATTCTGAACTAATCATAAAACAAATCACAGGAGAATGCTCAGCCAAAAATCTGAGGCTTAGGGAATATCGGAACGCTGTCCTCGATTTATTGAAAACCTTTGAAAAATACGAAGTTGTTTTCATTCCTAGAGCGTTTAATCATTTAGAAAATGAACTCGCTTTCAATGCCAGTAACTGTCAAATATCTAAGATAAATGAACAGCTTAGCGTAAAGGTAAAACATAGGCCTGCAATGCCTGATAACGAAGATCACTAGCAAGTGTTTGATTCTGACCAACACATAGACAATTTCTTAAAGTCAGAAAACGATTTCACCATACCAACATCAGAATCTAGCCATAATGAAAACTTTCCATATATTGAAGAAATCCTAGAAGCTAAATTAACACACTCTGCTGATATAAATCATTATGAGAATCCGTTTGAAGCAGATTTAATTAACAACATGGACCAAAAAGACCTAGAAGTTTTAGAATGTAAAAATAGTTCAATTCCAAGAGGTCTCTCACCTTTGGAACACCTTTTTGACTTTAATGACGTAGCCAAAGAACCAAAAATGGAGCCTATAGAAACAAATGTAGAAGAACACAACATAGGCTCCCTAACAGAACCCAAGATGACTAAATTGTCTAGCACTCTTCCAAGTCACATAAAATCTCGATACATTGATCTATTTAAGGAGTTTAAAGATGTTTTTGCCTGGGCATACATAGATCTGAAGTCTTACGATACCAGCATCATTCAGCACAAGATTCCCCTGAAGGAAAATCAAAATCCCTTCAAACAAAAACTAAGGAGAATAAACCCACTTTTATTACCTTCAGTTAGAGCCGAAATTGAAAATATGCATGATGCTGGCATTATAGTACCAATTAGATTTTTAGAATGGGTATCAAACTTAGTTTCTGTTAGGAAAAAGACAGGGGAGATTAGACTCTGTATCGACTTCAGAAACTTAAACAGAGCATCCCTAAAAGACAACTACCCATTGCCCAATATGGATCATATGCTTCAAAGGGTAGTTGGGTCAAAAAGGATATCACTCTTAGATGGGTTCTTGGGTTACAACTAGGTGTTAGTGCTCCCAAGTGATCAAATCAAAACTGCTTTTACCACACCCTGGGGCACCTTTATGTATGTCAAAATGCCTTTTGGGTTAATGAATGCAAGGACCACCTTCCAAAGGGCCATGGACATAGCCTTTTCTGAAGATATTGGCTATTTCATAATTATTTACCTTGATGACATAACTGTCTTTTCAGAAACTGATGAAGAACATTTGACTCACTTAAGATTTTTTTTTAAGAAGTGTAGGAAATTTGGCTTGTCATTGAATCCCAAGAAGACACTCTTTGGTCTCCAAGAAGGTAAACTTCTTGGACATATAATTTTAGAAGAGGGAATCAAAATAGACCCTACAAGGATAGATGGAATATTGCAGATCATCCATCCAAGGATCCTCAAAGAATTGCAATCTTTCATCAGAAAGATTAACTTTCTAAGGAGGTTCATTCCTAATCTTGCTGAGCTATTAAAAAACATTACAAACATGCTTAAGAAAAATGTGGGTGTAAAATGGACTTTACCATCTAAACAATCATTCGAACTGGTCAAACAAGCTCTTACTCAAACACCAGTCCTGATTAGTCCAGATTTTACCAAATACTTTTACATATTTTCTTTTGCATATGAGCATACAATAGTTGCAGTTTTACTTCAAAAGAATGATTTGGGACAAGAACAACCAATATCTTTCTTTAGTAGGGCCTTAAGAGATGCTCCTCTCAAATATAATATCATGGAGAAGCAAGCCTTAGCATTAGTGAAAGCATTAAAAGACTTTAGGGTCTATATTTTACACTCTCACATAATTTTTTTTGTTCCACATACTGTTGTCAAGGACATTCTAAGTCAAGACCCTAACTGTTCTTGAATATGACTTAGAAATTAGGCCCAACAAACTAGTTAAAGGGCAAGGATTAGCAAAAATTATGGCTGAGTCTAACTTCCAAGCACTAGACATGAATATGGTAGATGTGTTGGAAGAAATAGAAGAATCTAATGCTCCTTTTATTGAAGAAACATTTCAAAATCCTCCTTGGTATGCTGGCATTATTTATGTGCTTTTATATTTAAATTCCCCTCCTTCTTTTTCTAAAACTAAAGCTAGATTCTTGAAACAAAAGGCTTTGAGTTTTTGCATCTTGGAAGGGGTATTATATTGGAAAAATGCTGTTGGAATTTTTCTTAAATGTTTACTTGAAGATGATGCAGGAAAAATCATGCATGAGTTGCATGACGGAGAATGTGGAGGACACCTTTACTGGAAGGCCACAGCAAACAAAATTCTTAGATCTGGTTACTATTGGCCTACTCTTTTCCCAGACACTCAAAATTTAGTCATGTCTTGCCATAAATGCCAAATTTTTTATGGCAAGAGAAAACTCCTTCCCTTACCTTTACATCCTATTAGAGTTGAGGCACCTTTTCAACAATGGGGGCTGGAATTCATTGGGGAAATTCATCCATCCTGCTCAGCTCAACACAAGTGGATCCTCATAGCCACTGACTTCTTTACCAAGTGGATAGAAGCTATACCCTCCATAAATTCTAATGACTCTGTCATTATCAAGTTCCTTGAAACAAATATCCTATCCAGATTTGGTTGTCCCAGAAAAATCATAACAGAAAATGTTGCTGCTTTTAAATCTAAGAATATGGTTGATTTCTGTTACAAATACCACATAACCTTGGGCCATTCCACTACTTACTATCCCCAAGGAAATGGATTAGTTGAATCTTCCAACAAGAGCCTCATCAATATCATTAAAAAAATGTTGGAACAAAATCAGAAATGATGGCACAGTAAGATGGTTCATGCCTTGTGGGTTGATAGGTTAACTACAAAGAAATCAATAAATATGTCCCCCTATCAGTTATTTTATGGCATGGATGTAGTTTTTCCTACCTCATTTGGAGTTCCAGTCATGAAACTCCTTCAAGAAGTGCAGATTGAAGAGAATGATATGTAGAGAAGAATCAACCAAAAAATCCATTTACAGCAGACCAGAGAGGAATTCTATGAAAGAACACAGTTATTCCAAGAAAATATGAAGAAGCTATTTGATAAGAGGACTAAGGAAAAAAATTTCCAAGTTGGAAATGTTGTTCTTAAATGGGATTCAAGAAGAGAAGAGAAGGGAAAACATGGCAAGTTTGAGAACTTGTGGAAAGGGCCATATATTATCTATGCTAAGAGGGGTCACAATGCATTTTTCTTGAAAGAATTGAATGGAGAAGATCTGTATGGAGGTCCTGTCAATGGTAGGATGCTCAAGCATTACTTCTGTCAAGATTCTTAAGTTTCAAAGGATTTTATTTTTCATTGTAAATATCATAGTCTAACCATTGCATTCAAAGTTAGAAAAATACAAAATACAAAAACAAAGAAAGAAAGAAAAGACGGCAGATTATAAAAACAATAAAGGTATGGCCCAATACCAAAAAAGAGAGAAACAAATCTGAAAGTGTGCAAGCTTAAATGCCACTCCTAAAGAACACACTTCTAGTTAATTAAACAGCCTAATCTTGACTAACTAGTTTTAAATTTTATGCTGATAGGATAGTGAATTCGATTTGCCAAACTGTTTAATCCTGGCTTATCAGTAGATAGATTAGGATAGAAATCAAAGGTTCAAACATACTCAAAATCTGAACCTAACATTTCAAAAAGAGAATGACTCAAATCTGTTTTGTTTTCTGAGTCAAAAGGGATAAAAATCTGGTTCTAATTAGCTCAAAATCTAAACCAGATGGAAAAGGAGAAACAACTCAAGTAAAGTTAAAACAGAGCTGTAAAAATATGAAGGAAGTGCTTTGAATTTTAAGATCCTAAGCCTTCATCATTTTTTATTTAATTTTATGCAAATAATAATCTATGTGCAGCTTGTTTTTATGCCATAGATCAGCATCAAGTTAGACTGTTCAATCCTGACTTGTATGCGTTTTAATTTCTGCTTTAGCAATTAGAGAATAAAAATCCGTTAGACTGTTTAATCCTAACAGATTATTAGATTAGGTAGAGAATCATATGGGCTCAACTGCTTAATCTGAGTCCACAGAGAAATAAGAAGTAGAACTAGATTATAATTTTTTTGCGTTAAAAAAGAATAAAATGTTGTAAGAGAGTTTGCCAATCCAAGTGCACTCTAAGGAAGAAAAAATGTTAGATCAGTAGGATTTGGTAGGTAGAAAGCTTGTTGATGAAAGACCCATTGTTTTCCATGGTTGTTATCATTTCCAGAGCAAAAGAAGATCATTCAATCAAAGAAAGGCAGCCCAATGGATGAGGCAACTGATCAGCCTCCCAGAGAATGCAAGTCTGAAGTTCTTGATGCCTTCAAGAAGGCATCATCCCCAAGTGGAGCCACTGTTAGCCACCTATAATATTTGATTATAGAAAAAGGTGGCTAAGACTTTTTGATCCTCCAAGGAACAAATTTTATTACTAAAAAGTGTTGGCTCTTGAAGACTCTTAAAGGCCTTATGCCTCAATCCAAAATCTTCATTGTTGTTCCCATTTTATACTAAAAAATTCTGTTGATTTCATGAGAATTAACTACTGAAAAACCATCATTTTCCCCCTTCTCAAACCTTCATTTGCTCCCGTTTTTCTCCATAAAAACTCCTTCGTTTTCATGATTCCTCTTCTTCCCCTCATGAAAATCACTTTTACAAAGTTAAAGACTCACTCTTTAACCTTACCGAAACCTCCAAAATCCATTGAAAACTTTGAAAATTTCATAAAAAACAAAGTTTTATTATTATGGACTTAAGCCCCTTGGGCTAAGTCCTAACCACTTCCCCCACATGCCTACACCCACGAACCAGGTGCTAAGCCCCTCACGACGCTTATCGCATCGCAAAATTTCAAAGTGCGCAAGTCTTTCGCCATGGACCAAAAGTTCCGATTGTGATTAGCCTTTTTTTGTGTTTAAAAATCCTGACTATATTATCTTTCATATAAACCATAAAGCCTGCCTCGGTGCTTAAAACCTTGTAAAATTTCATTCCCGATCCATTTTTCCTTTGTAAAGTCTTAAAACCCATTTTTCCAAAGTTTAATCTAAAAAACTAAAGTCACGTGTTGAATATTTCAATGGGTAGATTAAAAAGACCGATCGCGCAATCGCAATAGGAGAAAATACAATGGGTTGATTGAAAAGGATGCATCAAAACTTTCCGATGCGATCAGGACTTATACGTATAAATTTTTCCTCACCTTTTCATTTCATATGAGTTTCCTCGGGACCAATTGTTAAAGATCCTGGGCGCCAATCGTATCGCAAATGTTACAATGGGTTGATTGAAAGACCAGGCCCGATGGCCCGATTGCGATTGGCCCTTTTTTTTTTATGTACGCCTCGGGCATATCACATTTCATAAAGACCAAAGGCCCCGCAGTCAGGCGCCTGTCCACCTTATAATATTTTCTGCCCCATAAAACCTTTTATTCCAAAGTTTGAGTTTTTATATATCATAAGGGTCTTACCACTGATCTATTCTAAATCAAATCCCCGTCGTTGATTGAAAGTCGATGAAGCGGCCAGCGCTCCATCGCATCGGATTTTTTCAATCGCATCGCAACTTTCACATCGCGTCCACTTGTTGCTCCCACCTATTGGCCATACCCCAATTCATTCTCCACTGTTGATCTAACCTTTAGATCAAACGTTGCACTTCGTCGCATCGCATGTTTCAATCGTTCCATTCACTCGCCACCCCCGATTACGATCCCCTGATTGTGATTCTCCGATTGAATCCGGATCGTCCACATGTTTGGATCGGATGGTCCAAAATCACTTTGCCTTATTCTTCTCCCACTCTTCTTTTTTCCTTTCTATGGGGATCTCCATCGTTGGATGCTTTCATCCAACGGCTACGCTCCTCCCCGAAGCCTCCAAAGTAGTTTAACCTAATTACGCGGGATTTCTTAATGTTTTGTTTGTTTCACAAGTTTTTCCCATAATGCGAAGGAAAAGAAGACCAAAGGTCATGATCTTCTGGCCTATGGTTATCAAAGGGAAAGCGATTAAAAGGGCTCCACTCCACGTTTTATCAATGCTTTATGGGCGTCGATACCATAAAGAGCCCTGCGCGGACCTGCACATCGACAAGACACTGTGTTTAAAACATGATTTAAAAGAGTATAAGTTTGAAGAATAGAGCACAACAGAGAAGAATATTGAAGACAAATTTGGGGAATTACGACTAAGAATAATTATCAAAAGCCTAGTTCCCTGGATTAAAACACAGTCAAAAGAAATCATAAATGTTTAACTGACAGAAAATCTTCCACCGCCTCAATTGAGGCGAATTGATTCCTCAGCTACCACAGAGCCACCTACACCCTCAAAGTAATAAAAAAGAGGCTGAGTTATGACCAGACCTGGAGAATTTGCATCAATGCGGCTGAACAGTTAAGACAACCAAAGGAACTTATTGTAAACTGACAGCAAAAGTTATTATGAGGATAAAAAAAAGCCTTAAAGTCAACAAATTCTTTCCAGCAGGCTTGATAGTTAACATAAACCAATTAATACAGGAAAAATATCAGAATGTTCTCCATCAAGCCCCTCAAAGGCCGAGAGACAGTAAATTGTATTAATTGAACTTAGAAGATATTTTTTCCCATTCCACCTCCTCATTTCTTCTATAAATACTTCTGAAGGAGATGAGATAGGGGTTGGTTGTTGTTTTATCACCAGTTGTAATACTGAAACTCTCTGAAATAAATATATAGTCCATCGAAGTTGAAGAAGAAACTGAAGTCTTGGAAACCTTGATGATGTTGTTGCATGCTTGTTCCTGAGAAGGCTCTATCATTGGATCCATGAGCTTAACACATATTTCATTAAATTTGGATGTTTTCTATTACAAGGACTTTAACAACAAACATGTTTCATTAAATTTGGAATTATTGAGTGGATCTAGAATTGATAACTTTAACTATATTAAGTTTGAAAATCAGTTAGTTCACTATTTAAATGTACCTATTCACCATTTTTTTCAATAAAATTATCATGATAAGCTATATAAAACAAATTTATATAAAGTTGTAGAAGCAAATATTTGATGTCTTAAAACTTGGACTCCTTACATTATTTCTTCTAATATTATTTATGGTTCCTTTTAAAAAGTTGAATGATATTAGTTGGTGACAATAGTATTCTATATATTAGCATTATATACCAATTTAATTATAATTTGATACAGTAAATATGGCATTGGTTGTGATGAGTTACTATTCTCGTAGAAGGTTGGCACAATTTTAAAGTCTCCATAAAATTTATTTAATAATAGAATTACACTAGTATGTTTATTACCATAACAATTTTAATTACATGTACTATTAGCAATTTCATTTATTTTTCTAGTATCATATTTTATAATTATATAATTTAAGACATTGATAGCATTTATAATCAACAAGACAAAATATTACATAAGACCCATATTATGTTTAAATTCATTCTTTTAATAATCAAAACCAACATAAGGACTTCATTAACATTATTTATTTTGCAAACCAACATAGATATGTCTTATATCGAGATCTAGCAAGCGGCAATAGGGATCAATTCTAGAGTTAAGATGGATCTAATCTGGTAGTCTGACATTCCATAATAGATTTGTTGAAGCATTTATGTACGCTTCATCATAACAAATAACACAGAAAAATATCATGGGATATGCAATACTATGGACTTGTAAAGCACCATCGGTAAACCCATCAAATGACTAACTCAAACTTATGTTAACTAGTCTATGACCAAAACATTTAACGAGGACCTTCTCATATCCTTGTAAACAGGCGTTTACAAGTGTAAATGTTTACGTGGGGTCTTTCCATACTAGGATGTAAAACGCCTCTCCAAAAAAACACAATATTAACTTAAGATAAGATAAATATTTTTAGTAATGTCAAACTAATTAGAGACCCGTGAATAGGTCAAACATGGAATTGCTTGGCACAAAAATATCAATACATAGTATGGGTGTGAAAGTAGCTATTAGTAGGAATCAATTAAATCATATCAGTATGTCTAACATGAAAGCAAGGTATTATATTTACGAATGATAGACTAGACTCCTTGATGTCAAAAAAATTGTGCCTAAAAACTCTCACCCCCAAGTTTCCCATAAACCAGAGGGGGATTTGTTGATCAAACTATGATGGTGTTATGAGGATCTCGGTGTAAGACTTGGTAAGGAGTGCCTCCCTTGCAAATTTTTCATTGCAACTAGTATACTAGAAAGTTACTAAGTAAAAAAAAAAATTGGCTAAATTTTCTAAGTCCCCTTTGTGCCTTTATAAAGCATCGAGGGGAGGTTCAGACCACTTAGAAATAATTATCAAATAATTATATTTTTTTTATGCACCATTTAGGATTAATTATCGATTAATTGTAATTTGTAAAAAAAAATGTCATAATAATGGTGCAAAAAATCTAAAGACATTCATTTGTGACCCTCTCTTCAGTGAACTTTGAAAGTCCAGTTAAATAAATAGATTATGGATGGAAAAATCTAATCTCATATTATGGTGCAAAAAGTTTAAAGACATCCATTTATGCCTCATCTCTTGAATGAGCCTGAATAGTCCACTTGAAATTCATTATCAAGTAATTATTCCACGTTTTATGAGGAAAATCATTTTCTTTTACATGGAGTTTTCTTTCAAAAACAACAATGTCACATTTATGCACTGATATCAAACCACATAATAGGCATATAAGAGTAAATAAATGGCTTCCTGAATGATAGAATTAAATGAGATGATTACATATATAGGTAATTGATTTAGTAATTCATAGTTATAAAAATTTATGGTTTGAAAATCAAATGGACCACATAGAACTCATCATCAATTAATTCTAATTTGCTTTGAAAAAAAAAATATCATTACATACATTAAGATTTTAAATAATTTCAAAAGTGCAATACATCCATAAACTTGTATCAATGCATATAACTAAATAGAATTCAATAAATATGTTAATGTGTTGGATTCTATCACATTATTTCTATTAGAAATAATTTATTTAAGACTTGAAATTTACAAATTATTAATGTGGATGGGAAAATCAAACATCATATATGCAAACCGTTTAAAGACATCCATTTATGACCCATCTCTTGAATAACTCTGAATAGTCCATGTTTTATTTCCTTTTACTTGGAATGAAAGCACGGGAAACCCAAGAGTACATCCCGCCATTTTGAAAATGGTACATTGAGTAAATCATCGGCCCTAGTTATGGAACCTCACCACAAAAAACTCAAAGAGTCGAACCCGTGATCAACAACAATATCAAAGAACTTCACATTTGGCTCTAGACCACTTGAGCTAACCCTTGGGGCTTAATGAATAGTCCACTTAAAATTCATTATCTTCATGATCAATTAATTATTACATGTTTAATTATGAAAAACATTTTGTTTTACATGGAGTTTGATTTCAAAAACAACGATATCACATTTATACACTCTTATTAAACCACATGATAGAAAATGAAAGTCAACAAATGGCTTCCTGATTTGACTTGTATGAGACGATTGCATACAAAAATAATTGATTTACAAGCACATGTAAGTTATAAATAATTATTAATTGAAAATCAAATGCCTTCAAATTTAAAGAGTTTGAAGTCACTAATCTATGTCCCATTTCCCACTAGTCTAAATAGTCTACTTAGCACTTATTATCAAGAAATTTTAATATATATTTTTGGAATAAATTATTCATAATTTATGGCTATTATATATCACATTAATACACTCATATTAATCAATATAAATAAATAAAATTTGATAACATAACTTTGTGCCTTGTTGGCTCATGATATAATTTCATTTTATTTAAAAATACAAATTATAAAAAGTCATCACTGGACAATGAAATGAAATTCCTTACAATTCAGAAAGTTTAAAGACATAAATTTTCTATGATACATGCTCAATGAAACCTTAACACTCCACTTAACAATCATTATCAATTAATTATGTATTTTTAAGAAATGAGAACTTATTTACAATGGAGTTGATTTTAAAATTTATATATCACATTTATACACTCGTATTAATGCATTTTATAGGCAATTAAAAGTCAGGAAGTGACTTTGTGTTTTGTTGATTTTCATTATGATATGATTGCAATAAAAAATATTAATTGGAGTCTATACAAAATTACCAAAAAATATCAATTGGGAAATTACAGATCTTGTACAAAAGTTTCAAATCATTCACCTATGGTCCATTACCTATGCCCCATTTCCTATTAGCCTTAATAGTGCATGAAGAATTTATCAACTAAATTATCTATACTTTTTTTTGGTAAGGCTTGTACATTTATTTACAACTCTGAATAACTCTAAATAGTCCATGTTTTCTTTTTTACTTGGAATGAAAGCACGAGAAACCCAGAGTACATCCCACCATTTTGCAGATGCTACATTGAGTAAATCATCGGCCCTAGTTATGGAACCTCACCCCAACAAACTCAAAGAGTCGAACCTGCGATCAACAACAATATCAAAGTACTTCACATTTGGCTCTAGACCACTTGAACTAACCCTTGGGGCTTAATGAATAGTCCACTTAACATTCATTATCTTCATGATCAATTAATTATTACATGGCTAATTATTAAAAGCATTTTGTTTTACATGGAGTTTGATTTCAAAAACAACGATATCACATTTATACACTCTTATTAAACCACATGATAGAAAATGAAAGTAAATAAGCTTTATGATTTATTGACTCGTATGAGACGATTGTAGACAAAAATAATCGATTTACAAGCACATGTAAGTTAGAAAGAGTTATAGAATGAAAATCAAATGCCTTCAAATTTAAAGAATTATAGATTGAAAATCATATGCCTTAAAATTTAAAGTGCTTGAAGTCACTAATCTATGTCCCATTTCCCACTAGTCTAAATAGTCTACTTAGCACTTATTATCAAGAAATTTTAATATATGTTTTTGGAAGAAATGATTCATAATTTATGGCTATTATGTATCACATTAATATACTCATATTAATGAATATAAATAAATAAAAGTTGATAACACCTTGTTGGCTCATATGATATAATTTCATTTTATTTAAAAATACAAATTTATAAAAAGTCATCACTAGACAATGAAATGAAATTCCTTACAATTCAGAAAGTTTAAAGACATAAATCATATATGATACATGCTCAATGAAACCTTAACGCTCCACTTAACAATCATTATCAATTATTTATGTCTTTTTAAGAAATGAAAACTTATTTACAATGGAGTTTGATTTTAAAATTTTTATATCACATGTATACACTCGTATTAATGCATTTTATAGGCAATTAAAAGTCAACAAGTGACTTTGTGTATTGTTGATTTTCAATATGATACGATTGCAATAAAAAATATTAATTGGAGTCTATACAAAATTACCAAAAAATATCAATTAGGAAATTACAGACCTTGTACTTCAAAAAGTTCAAATCATTCACCCATGCCCCATTTCCTATTAGCCTTAATAGTGCATGAAGAATTTATCAACTAAATTATTTATAATAAAAAATTGATAAGAGTTGTACATTTATTTACATTGAAATTTATTTTAAAAATTACATTTCGCATTTATATATGAGTATTAATGAATATAAGTAAATATAAATCCATAAAAATAAATTTTTGCCTCAATGGATCATATAATAAGATGATTTCAATGATGAATAATTCATTTAAAAATGTAAATTAATATACACATATACACATTATAAAAGTAAATATTTTGTACAAAAAAATCAATGCAAAAATGATTATAAATAATAATGATAATGTATATTAGTATAATTTTCAATTCACATATATTTCGAAACAAATAATAAATCACACAAATTCATTCACAAAAAACTATGTCCAAGTTGCATTGAAAAAATTGAATGCTCTTGTGAGTAAATTTATTAAAAAAAAATTATCATCCATTACAATGAAGTACATGTTCTATTGAACATTCAAATGTACTCACATTTATGTTTGATACAATGAAATGGCTTAAGAAATGGAAATAAAACTTGCATAAGCCAATTATAATGCTTTGTATAGGCTTTTATTAAGATGTGGTTTGACCAATATCTAGGGAATTGAGAAGGACGCTTTGATGCATCTATTAGCAATATATTTGATTCTCCGTATTTATCTCCATATTGGGACCACACGTCACTCAACCTTTTCTCATAAAATTGTATTGTTCTCCATGCCTTCACTTTTGTTTGCAAATGGCAACAAGACCTGCTTCATATGAATTTAAAATCCCCTATGTCAATATTTTATTTTCAAAGTGTGTATCAAATGTGCTTATCAGTGACATCTAATGTCCATATTGCAACATAATAATTTTTTAAGCAATATTTAATACTTACGACTGAGAAGGACTTAAAAAATAGGAGTGATTACCAAACTGCCAATTTAGTTCTCTTCGAATATGACAACTCAGTTCATCTCCAATGTATGATTAGGCGAATACTCCTTCCATTTCAAATATCAACAAAACATTTCAACTTACATTAATTCTCATATGCATCTGCGCTGCAACCACATATATCACATTAGCATATATCCACTTCAACACTTCATTGTTTAAGAACATCAAAACATAACACTTCAAAACATTTAAAAAATGATGTTAGTATATATTATATTTTTTTTACATTTGTAACAAAGTGAATTTAACTAGTTAAATGACAATCAAAAAACATTATTACAGTGGCCCCATTCAAATGAACAAATTAATGATACGTCTAGTTTACATATACAACCTAATACATTTATTCAATTTGTATGGAACAAGCATTTTAAATTTTCTATAAATTAAAAACAAATGATATGAACACATTAAAGAAGCATTCAACTAATCATTGTCATTATCACTACCTTACTATAAATTAAAAAAATAAAAAATATTTTATTCCTATGAATGTATTGGTATCGTGAAATACAAGTCAACTCAAACTAATAAAGGCTACAAAATACACTAATAAATCATGATGTCTTTGGAATCTAATAGTCCTTGGAATCTAAAAACATTTGTATAGAAATATTTAACAAATTTCAATAAATTAAAAAATAAGGAATGCGAAGAATATGGAATTTCGAACCATATGCAAATTCCTTATAAGAAAATGGCAGCTCAAACTTCATTAATCATCATTCAATTATTCGCATAATACCTAACCATTTGCAGCAAATTATAAACTAGTGTTGAAAATGCCATACGATTTACAACAAATTTTGGTGGTAAATTTCCTTAACTTTCTTCTCCCTTATAGATACTTCCTTTGAATTTTCTTTGGCTTCATAGTCCATGATTTCTGAAAATAAAATTAAGAAACTACTACCAAAGTTTCTAATATTAAAAAAAAATATGAATTATAAATACTATCATTACCTTCATCATTATATTTGTCATAAAATAAACAAGAATCATAAATACGCTACAGGGAGAGAGAAATTTACCACACGCTAAGTTTGTGTTAGATTTCCTTCTTGCACAAACAAAACCACATTGCATGGTGAAACAAATCTAGCGTATGCTAGATTTTTGTGTTAAAAACAAATCTAACATTGTGTTAGATTTGTTAGATTTGTTTTACTTTGCAATGCGTGTGTTTATACTAGAAGAAAATCTATTGCACGTTAGATTTTTTTTACTTTGAAATGTTGGTGTTTATGCTAGAAACAACTCTATCACATGTTATATATGTCATATCCTATAATGTTTTCATTTATACTAGAAACAAGTGTACCATGCGCTATATTTCTTTTACCCTATAATTCTTGTGTTTGCACTTTTGTTTTACCTTACAATGCTTTTGTCTTTTGTCTTACACTAGATTTGTTTTACCCTGCAGTGTTTTTTTAATGCTTCTCCTTATAATAGATTTTTTTTACCTTACAATTTTTGTGTTTGTGTTTGTGCTAGAAGCAAACCTAGCATGAGCTAAGATTTATTTTGTTTGACCTTACCATGCTTGTATTTGTACTAGAAAAAAATCTAGTGTGCACCCACAAAAAATTTAAAAGCTCCTGGACTCACTGTGTTCAAATGCCTGACTCCGAGTCGGCCCGTGTCTTCTACAACAACATGACCAGATTAAAAGATATTACAATAAAATGGGCTAGAGAGAAGAAAAGACAGGGTGAAGCAACTCTGAATAAGATTGAGACTGAGATAGGGAGCTTGCTGGGATCGGACTTCCTCGACTTTCAGTGCATTGAGGCCAAGGACCACCTCATTCAATTTGAAATGGAGAAAGCCAAATTGTTAAGGAAACAGGAGGAAACATGGAGGCTCAAAAGCATGGACATCTGGCTCAAGGCGGGAGATGACAGCACTACTCTTCCACCAATGTGCAAAAGGTAGAAAGAGTATCAACACAATCTGGGAACTGAAGGACCAGGCTAGAAGGGTGGCCAATAACCATGCTCAACTTGTTGATATGGGTATTAGACATTTCTCCCATCTCTACAGTGACCCCAGAGCTGCCAACATATCAAAAGCACTTTAGATAGCCAGGACCATGCACAGATATGTGGAGGAATATGATATTGAAAACTTAAATGCCCCTGTTACTTTAAGGGAATTTGAAGCGATATGAAAATGGTTTAAGTCGGAGAAGAGCCCTAGTCCGGACGACTAGCCCATTGAATTCTACCTCACTTTATTTGAAGACATTGGGAGGGACCTTCTACAAGTCATAGAAGAGAACTGGACGATTGGTCATATTTATGATGGATTCAACGCTACTTTCATAGCCCTCATACCTGAGATTGATAAACCCTTAACATTTAATAACTAGCGGCCCATATTCCTCTGCAAATGTATCTACAAGATCATATCCTAGATCATTGCCAATCGCATCAAGCCCATATTATCGTTGCACATATCCAAAGAACAATTTGCCTTCCTTAACCAGAGACAAATTCATGAAGCCATAAGTACTGCCCAAGAAGCCTTGCACTCTATCAAGCTCAAAAGTCTTAAAAGTACCATCCTCAGTCTTAAAAGCACCATCCTCAAGATTGACCTCGCAAAGGCTTTTGATTGCACACGCTGGACCTAGATTGAGCTCAACCTTCTCCAAACTGGCTTCCCCCACTCCTTCATCAATTGGATCATGGGATGCATCACAAATGCCTCCTTCAGCCAAATCATCAATGGAGCGGCTTCTGAATTTTTTCATGCAGGTAGAGGGCTTCGTCAAGGCTTCCCATTATCCTCATTGCTATTTTTATTAATCATGGAAGGACTAACCAAACTTTTGACAAAGGCCAAGGCCGATGGGACTATTAAAGGTGTCAAATTATCTGAATTTATACATCTGACCCATCTCTTATTCGTAGATGATGTACTTATTTTTCTTGATGGATCCATCCAAGACACCAACAACTTCAAAAAGATTCTTGAGGTTTTCTGTAAGGCCACAAGTATGGACCCTAATCACAGTAAATCTACTATCACATTAGTGAAGTGCTCTAAGCAGGAATGCAGACATGCCCTCGCCCATTTTCATTTTGGTTGTAGGGAATTAGAGGAAGGCATTAAATATATCGAGTGATGTCTAAAGCCAAATGACTACCGCATCACTAATTGGAATTGGTTAATTGCAAAAGTCGAGAGGAGAGTAAACATTTGGCAGCAGAGATGGCTCTCCAAAGCAAGGCAATTAGTTCTAATAAAATCAGTGTTGGAGGTAATTATTGTACAATGGATGGCACTAGCATGGATTCCCAAAGGAGTGACGGCCAGAATAAAACAAATTTGCAGAAGATTCCTTTGGAGGGGAACAATTGAAGGCAAGAAATTTTCATGAATAGGATGGAAGAGGATTGCCAAACCCAAAAGCTAGGGTGGTTGGGGGCTAAAAGATCTTAATCGCTTTGCCAGAACTTTGGCTGCCAAAATGGGGTGGCATCTGCTCAATGCTAGCAGCCTCTAGCAAGAGGTAACTTATTTCAAATAAATTGCTCCTCGGATTACCCTTGATTGGATCAGAGGCCCCACCTCATACATTCCAGGATCCTCCATTATCTGGCAAGCCATCACCAGATCCATTCACATCATCAAGAAAGGCCTTGCTTGGAGCCTTGGGTCTGGAGAAAAAGTTAGGATTGGAGTGGATTCTTGGTCTAGATGTGGTCAGATGTACCAATTACCCTTGGCCATTAGACAACACTTGATGGACTCAGGAATTCAAACCATATCACAAATTGCTGACAGAGCTAATTCCTCTTGAATCAAACAGGCCTGGAAATCGGCACAGGATCTCGACATCCCAGATATATGGAATCTGATTTGGAACAATTATCTCAGGGCCCTTCGTGCCACCAATATCAGAATTACTGAGAGGGAGGCCGAAATTTTATGGGCTTTATCTCCCAGGGGCAGATACTCACCTAAGGAAGGGTATGTCTCTCTATGTACAGAACTTGAACCCCATAATAGAATGTGGTGGTGGAGACACCTTTGGAAGTTGAAGGCACCACCAAAGGCCAAACTTTTCATGTGGTGCATACTCAGCAACTACGCTTTGACGGAGGACAACCTCATCAGGAGATCCATCCATGGCCGCTCCAGATGTTGTCTTTGCAAAACTCAGCCCGAGGACGCATATCACTTCTTCCTCAACTACCCAACTAGAAAAATGATTTGGCAACTTACCACAGCTGCTCTGGGCATCTCATATAATTAGCATGGAAACTCTATCTCTGAGGCTTGGTCAAATTGGTGGCAATCAGCTGTCTGCCTAAAAGATCGTAATCTCCCCCTCTTGATATCTTGGGGCACATGGTTGGCCCGTAATCAATCTATATTTCAAAGTGATGTGATAGACTGACCTCGCATAAGTAACACTATAGTGACGTTTTTCCTCTCAATTCCAAATGATGAGCCCGAAGCTCAAGGCAAAATACTCATACCAGTGGCTATTGACAAATCCTACCCATGGGCCTATTTCAATGGGGCATCAAACATCCATGGCTGTGGAGGGGGGGATACTCTCTATCTTTTCGATACTCACTACTATAAGATTAAAATGGGATTAGGCCCAACTACAAACAACTATGCCGAACTCAACAGTCTCAGACTCCTCCTTACCTTCGCCCGAGAGAAGAGTTGCAACGGGATTCAGATATTTGGGGATTCCAAAATTATTATTAATTGAGTCAAAAATGAAGCCCGATGTCATGTTCATACTCTTAGAGCTTTGTTAAATGAGGTTATGGCGCTAAAATCATTTTTGATTCCATTATTGTTGCTCACATTTACAGGGAAAGGAACCAAGTGGCTGATCAACTATTTAAAGAAGCATCACAGCTAGACTGGGGTCACTGGTTCATTATCGAACAGGATGGACAGAACGAGTATCAGTATTTCCATCAACCCTTCATAGAGGATGTGGAGGGTCAGGGGGCAGTCTAACCAGGCTGTTGATTTTGCCTGTATTTTTTGCAGGGCTTTTGGCCGGTTTTTATTTTTCACATGTGATTATGTAGATATTTTTTTTATATGCATAGTATTGTTACTAAAGGTTATTTATGAACATTTGAACTATATGACAGTAAGTGAGTTTTGAATTATGCATAGATGATTATGCTGCTGATACAACATGTAATTTTCTCTCATAAATGAAAATTACAAATTTTTCCTTGGAAAAAAAATGAACTTTGAATTATGCATAGATGATTATGCTGCTAATACAACATGTAATTTTCTCTCATAAATGAAAATTACAAATTTTTCCTTGGAAAAAAAAAAGAATCTAACATGCGCTAGATTTGGTTTACCATACAATGCTTGAGTTTTTGCTAGAAGGAAATCTAGGGCACACTAGTTTTGTTTTACCTTGCAATGCATGTGTTTGTGTTTTTACTAAAATTCGTTTTACCTTGCAATGCTTATGTTTATGCTACAAGGAAATATAGCACATGTTATATTTGTTTTACTTGCAATTTTGGTGTTTGTACTGGAAACAAATCTAACATGCGCTAGATTTGTTTACCCTGCAATGCTTGTGTTTGTGCTTTTTTTTTACCCAACAATGTTCTTTTGTTTTTCATTACGCTACATTTATTTTACCTTTGTTTCTAGCAGAAACAGAAGCATTGTAGAGTAAAAAAATATAGTGTCAGGAAAACACAAGAGCAATGTCGTGTAATGCTTGTGCTTGTGCTAGAAACAAATCTAATGCACGTTAGATTTGTTTTACCTTGCAATGTTTTTATTTGTGCTAAAAACAAATCTAACACACACTACATTTGTTTCACTTTGCAATGCTTGTGTCTATGTTGGAAACAAATCTAACATGCACTAGATTTTTTTTAACCTGCAATTCATGTGTTTCTACTATAAGGAAATATAACACATGTTATATTTTTTACTTTGCAATGTTCGTGTTTGTGTTGGAAACAAACCTAACACGTGCTAGACTTGTTTTACCTGCAATGTTTTTTTTGTGCTAGAAACAAATCAAGCACATGATAAATTCGTCTCTAGCCCTACAATGCTTTTGATTTTACTAGAAACAAATCTAACACGCGCTAGATTTATTTTACCCTACAAACCTAACACGTGCTAGACTCGTTTTACCCTGCAATGTTTTTTTTGTGCTAGAAACAAATCAAGCACATGCTAAATTTGTCTCTAGCCCTACAATGCTTTTGATTTCACTAGAAACAAATCTAACATGCGCTAGAGTTATTTTACCCTACAATGTTTGTGTTTGTTCTTTCGGTTTACCCTACAATGCTTGTGTTTGTTCTTTTGGTTTACCCTACAATACTTGTTTTTTTTTGTTATAAACAAATCTAGCGAGTGCTAGATTTGTTTAAGCTTGAAATATTTGTGTTTGTGCTAGAAAAAAATCCAACACATGTTAGATTTAGTTTACCATGCAATGTTTTTTTTTGTGATAAAAACAAATCTAGCATGTGTTAGCTTTATTTTAACCTGCAATGCTTGTGATTATGCTACAAACAAATTAATGCCACTAAACTATCAAAGGGAAGGCTAAAAGCATTATGTCTATCAAAAAGTAAAACTTTCTCCCTCTATCACACCTTTTTTTAGGGTGGTTCACGGACACTGAGTGGTCACTACATCCACGAGAAAATCTTAGTAAATCAACTCGAAGGGATCCACCCATCGGCCAAACTAGCAAGGCCTAACCCCAAGGGCATCGAGGAGATTTGACCATGTGACCTCCCAATAGGCGAGGTACTTAGAAATAGGAACTCAACCAACTGAGCTATCCCTTGTGGCTCCTCTATCACACCTAATACTACATGCATTTTATATTTTATAGTTGCAGCCACTTTCATTTTTGCTTTTGGTCCTGGTACATCAATAACATAAGCATGTTATTTATGAAACTCCTCCTAAACCTTAACAGAGATATCATCCATTACAACACCAAAATTAGAATCTCAAGAATAGCGACCAATGAAAGTTTCAAGAAGCATAAGCAATTGTGACCCATAAGTAGCACCTTCTACTATCAATCTTTTTGCTTTATTTATGATAAGCTGCTCAACATGCATTACAAAATATGATGCAATTATTTCAATCATTACTACCACACAATGTGCAATGTATATTTCACTTGATTGGTTGATGAACCCATATCTTTATTCTCCACACATCCATTCATGCAACCCTCCCAAGTCTACAATTGCTTGAGGGCAAGCAAATTCAGGAAGGGGGGACTATAATGTCCTCTCCAAATTAACAGGTTATGGAGGACGTAATAGCCTATCCAATCCTCGTAGGCTATAGTCCTGGATAAAGGGAAACACAACAAAATATCCTATGTTGGGAAAGTCTGGGGCAGCTAGGCAAAGAAACCCAAAATTGGGGTTTGGAGTAAAATTTACTCAATCAATTAAGAAGAGACCCCTATAAGAAATTTATAAATACAAGAGGGTTGAATTCAATTGGGATCATCATTTCGGATCAACTCATTTATTTCTTGAGCATTAGCTCCAAGGGTTTTAAGACCCCTTTTCTCTCTTGTCAATTTCGGTGGTGAAAGATTCCAACTTAGTTGACGCACACTTTTCTTTTGTTCTGGCACAACAAGGAGTAGCATTTCTAAAGAATATGAGTCCTTAATTGAAGTCACAAAACTGACAAATCAACAAGGAAGAAGATTGGTTCTATCTGTGGCAACCTCAGAAAATTATGGGCAAAATTAGGGTCTCTGGGCTAGAAGAAACAGAGCTATGTGGTTGACCCCGTGGAATTCATACTATGTGGGACCCCCGAACACTGTAACTTGTCTGTGGGGAGAAATGAAAATATGAAGGTTTGTGGATTGATTTCGCTCAAATCAAAGTTTTTCCATTCAATTCTGTGTTGGAAAATTCAAATCTGTGGATGAGAGAGACTCCCCGAAGCTGGGGCCATTTAAGAGTAGGGAACTTTGAACTCACACGATGGTGAAATACCCTTGAACCAATCATGTGTATGTCTATTCTTGTAGAAGAATCTTCTTGTGGCTTAAGTCGAGGTCATTGATAAGAAGAGGAGGCCGAAGTAATTCCTAAAGTGGACTTGGTAGATAGAGGATGGTCAAGGACTATAGCACCCTCGGATCAAGCATAGCAAGTAGTCTAATATAGGTCTGAAGTTGTCTGGAGGAATTTACTTAGGATGTTTCAACTGTGGGCCCTGGTTAGGGCATTGATCTGTTGACGAGAAGCCTACCATTGTCATGTGTGGATCATATATGTTCTAGACTGAACTACGAACTGTATGAGATTGACTTTTATGGTTTTTGCACATTATTGAATAATACAATGTCCTGCCAAAGGTTTTTTTGTATTGTTGTTTACATAAAATAGAACTGTTAGATGGTATATTGTTAATTGCTTCATTACATAAGTTTGGTTGCTCAACAAGTATATCGAATTGAGCTATGCAGTAGAGAAAGGTAAAATTAAATTGCTGTAGGGAACACTAGGGCAGAATCATCCTAGCGTATGACACATTAGTCATAGTCCTAGTATAGCGAAGCTCACAAGGTCACTTTCTGGTATAGTGACACCCACAGCGCCTAGCTCATCTCGAACCTGAGTGAACTTCCAAAGATATGTGATGATGGGCTCTCCTTCTCTCATCTGGATACACCTTAGCTTCTCCTTGAGAGCTAGCTTCCCAACATCAATGTAGCCTTGAAACAGATCTAAGATGGCTTTGAACATCTCATATGCAGTCTTCTTGTAGAAATGAGGAATAATATGATCTTTTACCCCCTCTAGGATAATCCTCTTTGCCTTGATATCATTCTTAGTATGTCGGGCCAACTGTTGGGCATCTTATGGTGGTGGTATAGTGTCCTTAACGAATTATTCAACCCCATTGTCTTCCAATAGTATTGTGATCCTTTCCTTCCATGAGGAGGAGTTGGATGCTCCTTCTAAACAATGATATGCTCTCAGTCCTTGGTACGTCAACCTCCTTGTCCAAAGAACTTCTCTTTACAAATCCATTCTCTGGTGCTCGTATTTATGTTGTTCTCTGCTCCTATACCATGTAGATTTTCCTTTAAATTCTGTAACTCCTTGTTGAAAAATCTAAAACTAACTTCGATTCAGCAAGGCACAGAAATTCTATACTCTAAATAAGCAGCGGAATAGAAACAGAGATAAGGAAACATAGTCGCACAATAACACAATAATTTTTTCTAGGGAACCTAACTGGGAAAACCCTCTTCTTGTTGTAGAATTTTATTGACAAAAATTGAACAAATAGATCTCTTTACAAGGCAATCTGTTTCAATAGAAAACTCACTGTTCTCACTACTTACACTAAGCTTGAAACTCCCTGCAAGAAACCCTGAACCATCTCCTCTTTCCTCGCACAATTTCTCCCTATTTCCTAGCACAAGAAATCTCCTATTACCTAGCGCAGAATAGGCTCCTATTCTTTAGGAATTTACTCCTAAATCCTAGCACAAACCTGCAAGGAATGGTCTCTCTCAAATCTGCATACAAGCTCCTCCTTGATACGCTCTCCTAGCAAGAAGCTCTCCTCACACAGACTCGTGCAAAATAATAACGAATACTATTGTGCCTTTCGTCCTTCTTTTAAGCAATTCGATCGTGTAAATTCTGGCAAGTACAATTTAGAAAAGCAGTTGAGATTGGTAAGTTAACTGAGTTCGAACTAAACTCTTCTCCACTCATAACTTGGAGTTATAACTTGTCTTTGTCTCAATCGAAACTGAAGCTCTCTACTCGCCTTATTCCAAACTCGAACTGCCTGTTGGAAGTGCACTTGACTGTTCCTCCAACTCCACACATGAGTTTCCTTGTTTCACGAACTCATCCATGCTAAATAAATATTGACTGTGGTCTTTCTTGACTAAGGCACGAGTCAAGAAGACCTTCCACGCTGCTGTTTTCAACACAGACCCCAACAACACAGAAGGATCTAATCTATGTCTGCAAATATAACTTAAAGAAGAGGCAAACAAAAATCCAAAATAGGCTAGGTGTCATCCAACTGCCATTTGAACAGCATCACTTTACTAACTCATTCAAAATAGAGAGAGCATATAAAGCCTGGAAGGATTACAAAGAAGAGGTTACAGATGTAAATGATTAAACTTTTATTGGCTAATCAAGGGAGGTGAATAGTCAGGAAGCTAAATTACTTCACCTGCCCAGATTCCAATTTTGTATAAAAGAAAGTAGTAATTACCAAAAAGGATTCACAATTTTGGAGGCAAGTGATCCTGTAAAATAAGCTGAGACAGTGATAGAAAGTATTTGAATAAAGCTAGAGATTTTATTTGTGGAATCCAAGCTATCTTAATTTCTGTCAATAAGGAAAATTAAACAAACATATATATATATATATATATATATATATGTCCAACAAGTGACCATAAATAGGTTAAGTAAATTGCTAGGTGCATCAAAAACAAGATATAGTGCCAGTGCAAGTGTAGATCGTATAGAAGCATATCTAACCTATGAGGTAAAAAACATAAGACCTGAAGTCTATCTTCTAATAAATAAAAATATACAAAGTTGCCAGTCCCAAATTAGAAAATGGGCTATGTTTATGAATTGTTTCTTAGCACTAATCCATATATATATGCATTGCTGACTTGCTGATTAGGACAACAGTAGATTTAAATTTTAAATTGTATCAAGCCATCTTATACATTTCTTTTTGTTAAATATCGAATTAATGTAATGTAGCATGCTTTTTCAATTGATTTCATTTTGTGTACTAGGATTTAACTTTCTCCATTTTATTTCCTGCACTTCATTTCTTGCAACTTAAGACAGAAATGTATAAAGATCTCAACCCTTTTAAAATGAATGTTGTAGCCTATGGCACAAACTAGAGGGTCCATCAGTAAAGGGTGGGAATCACACCTAAAAGATATTAGCCTGGTGGACCTGTGTGTGCTGATGAGAGTCAATAGTCCGTGTCAACACTAGTGCAGTGCCTTACTCTAACTATCATACTATAGGACACAGAAAAACTAGAAAATTATCTTCACAAACTAGCTATGTTGCTTTTCCTATTCCATTTTTTAAAACGTCATTAGATGATTTTTATAAGTAGTAGGTTTAACACAAGGGAACTATAAATTTAAATGATCAAGTTTATTGTTTTTCTAATCATTGTATGCCATATGATTGTTTAATGTTTGAGTGAGAATTTTCAATTCTGAATCATGAATGTCAAATTGAAATTGTGTACGGATGAAATATTGAATGGCAATACATTTTAGTTGAGTTTTTAATTTCTAAATTTTTTCAGGTATAGAAATTCCATATGTATACCCTGGTCCCCTAACATCCCCTCACCCCCTATTTCATAAGCATCACAAATCTATCGATAGCAATGTACCTTCGAGACTTAGTTTTAATATCATGATTAAATCACTATAATTTAGTATGCAATTAAGTGTTTTCCATGTAACTACAAGTAGATGACAAACAATACAACATACACCTTGAATATAATTGCGAGCTGAAAAAAAAATAAAACAACAGAATCGAGTATACATAATGAATACATTAAACTAAGGATATCCATATTGTTGTTTCTACTGACTGGAAATTACACTTAAATTCTATTGTAAAGGGCTTTGATTAAAGGGAAAAATCTGCCATCTAAACAAGGATGTCTGTTGAGGTGTTTCCTATGCTTTTCCCTCACTGATTCTAGTTATTAAATTGGATAATTTATTGCTATCATCTAAGTGAAAGGTAGGGTAGATCCCAGTTTATAGAAACGTCACCTCTTTGTTGACCTACATATGTACGTGGAGCACCCTTGGAAGGGCCCTCTAGTTAATTTTCTGCAATCTGAAACAACATTCATAGATAGATCCTATCATTTTGTAACAGCATTATCTCTCATCACCATTCGCATATATTCCAACTCTCTAAATATCCTTAGAATCCATTTGTCCTAAGTTCATGTCTGGCATTGGTCTTCCTCTCAACCACCCAAAAAATATAAACTCAAACCCTTTTATTTATTGTTTGCTAAAACATCAATAAATCCTAAGTTTACATCCTAAATCAGATTTAGTTGTCCAGGTATTGCCCTCTTGTGCCGAAGGAGAGCCGGACTAAAACAAGTGAAGGAATTATTGTGGTGACATTGGGTAACTGTTCTGCATTTCCCCCAGAGTTTCACTTGTGTTTTATGTAATGACCTAGGGCAATTTCGCTCTTAGAGTTTCTTAAGGAACTATGGTCTCCATCTGAATTTTTTCCCTTATTCGACCATGAAATAGGTAGTAACTATGCAATTGAGCAACAATACAGTTTTAATAACCTTGAGTGATCATTCATCAATAAGAAAAACAATATAATATTTCATACCTTATCCCGAGATTCAACTGTCCAACACAAATTCAACTAAATAGTATTGTTTGCCACTTAATCCTGAATCTAGTGTTTCAGGTATCTGAGGTTTCCACTGAAATTTCTTTGTTCATTCAATTACAGAACCAACAATTCTTTTAATAACACAGTATTAGATGGATTATCATTAATTATCAATTCTCAATCATCAACACTTGTAGCACCATTCATTCATCCACAATGTCAGTGTCACTTGTTCGAGTAGAGATAATGAATCCACAGAAAGGTAATCCAATAATTAGTTATAGATATATCTATCAGTGACATGATCATGTCTATGGACAACTAATAGACTGAATGAAATACCCTCAAATCCAAGTCTATCACAGGAAGGCTAACGCCGAGTTTAAGCAACTGTGAACTCCCTCTGTAACGACTTCCGCATCTGCCTCAGGACCTTCACCGAACAAGTTCAGGACAAATCGTATCTATTGGAAGGCTTCAGTTATGTTTTGAAAGGATTCAGACTGTCCGAGGTTTAGAAGTATCTTGACATCCCATAAATCTCAGACCAAAGAGAAATTCGATGGTCTTCCTCAAACCTCATCCTGTTTCCACAGAATGTTTCGTCCTTGTCACTCTATCACACGAGAAACTTGAGTTGTTCTCCCTCAGATGACTTGGAGTACTTCAGGATTATGCCTGCAATATAGGAAGCTTTGGTTGCCTTACGATGAAGTGCAAATCTGCGCTAGGAAAATTTCGTCCAACTTCACAGTAGGTCGATTTGCTTCACTTCAAATCCTTCCACCAATCTATCTAGTTGTTCCCTATGTAAAGAAATTCCTATGCCAGAACAAAATAAGAAAGATAAAATATGGAAATAAAATTCTCAACCAGGGTGGAACCTATTACCACTAAAATTGATAGGAGAAATGGGTCTTAAAACCCTCGGAGCCTCAAACTCAAAGAAAACAGAGATAATTGTTTCAATACAACGATGATCCAAATGAATTCAACCCTCTTGTATTTATAGATTTCCTTGAGGAGATTCTCTCCTTAATTAATTGAATAAAATTCACACCAAGCCCCAACTTTGGGTTTATTTGCCCAGCTGCCCCAAAATTTGCCCAATAATTGGAATTTTAGGGTTTTTCACCATTATGAAGGACTATAGCCTACGGGGATTGATAGGCTACTTCGTCTTTTTGGAAATTAATTTTTCAGGAACATTACAATCTCCCCTTCCCAACATTGCTTGACATCAAGCAATGACAAGTTCGTTGCGGCTTCCTCGATTCCTTCCTTTAGAGCATGTTCCATGGCTTTCTTTGTTCCCACAAACTCCATATTTTCTTCAAACAAGGGCAATATTGTCTTCTTCGCTAGTTCATTTGCTTCTGCCTCCTCTCGTTTAGGAACAAAACTATCTTGAATTGTCTCTTTTCTAGTTACATGATCCATTTTAATCCTTGAATCTTGGCCTGTACAAGCCGATTTGAAATTAACACTTGCCTCTGATGGATTTCCAATGTTTACTTCAAAACGATTGTTTTCACTAAATGGATTTCTGCCAAAAGTGCCCTCAAAATCTACTGCATTCTCCCATTCCACCCAATCAGGGGGTTTGACAGAAAATATATTAATAGTTCTTTCAACATATTGAGGGAAGGTCAAATTATCAGATATATCAATCTTCTCCAGCACCAAAGACAAATCAGAATTTAAGGTGCTTTCTGGCTTGGCTTCTGTATCTACACAATTTGAAATTCCTTTTGTAGAAGTGGATGTATCTACCAACTTCCCATCTTTTAACACAATTTCATCGTTACTGCTACTATTACCACCAGTATTAGTTGATTTTGTTATGTTGTTTGTTTGACCATCCTCTACTCTGGGAGATGATGAAACAAGAGATGCCGACACTGACTAGTTAGTATGCCTGTCATCTTGAAGGGAAAACCAATTTGTATTGGTGAGCATCGTCTCTCTCAGCATCACACCATCCTATTTTCTGCCCATTCTGAGAGAGAAGACAACGACTTCTGCTAACTCATCATCGAAGAAGGCATCCTCATTGTTTTTACCAATGGCTTCATGAGCCTCTTCCCCATCTTCACTGTCAAGCATTCCATATCAGAATACTTGAATCAGGTTATTGGCCATTGTTGACTTATCATAATCTCTGCCACGAAAATCATCTTCATCACCAGCTATAGTCCGTTTGTGTACTGTTGACCGTTTTCATGTCCACTGGACAACGTTCCCCACTACATTACATTTTGAAGGAACATTTGTTTCCCAATTAGTCCACTTGTCATTTCTCCGCAACAATGGCTATATCAAGATATTATTTATTCCCAACTGAGTAAGCTTGTTTGCAATTCATGTCAAGTGACCAATGTTCCCTATTCTTGGTGCAACCTTTCCTGGGTAAGATACTGTTGGCTTATTCTGATCAACAGGAACAGTGGGATTTCTTTCCGTTGCCAAAAAACTTCCAATTAAGTTACAATCCTAAAGGGTATGCTTGATGGGAGATGTATTCTTGTTCTCTAAGCATGACACTATGATGCTCTCCACTTAATGATGCAAGGAATTGTTAAAAGGATAATAAAAAAACAGATGTATAATCATTTGAATAGCACCCAACTTGACTAATTCCTGCTGAGCAAATTCACTGCCCATCCTTAGTGGGACTGTAATGAACTCCACTATCTTTAAACAATGATTTCCAAGAGGAGGCCAAAGTTCACCATATGTAGTTGGTAATGTGTTTTCAGTAGAAGATACATCCAACAGCTTCAACAAGTCACCTGCATCTGGAGAAAGATATTCATCGTTGTCCCTGTCCAAGTCAAGTTGAAGTGGAAATTCATATTGGTCATTTATTTAGATCATTGTATCTCGCAGGAAATTATATTTAGATCATTTCAACTGAAGTTATAGTACAGGAGGAAAATCAAGGAAAAGAATGCCCTTTCTAATGTAGTTGGCACATACAATAGGGCTACCAGTGACTGCTTCAGATCTAAGAGTTAAAGTTCCTCCATCAATAACATGTGCCGGGGTATCCATCAAAACAAGTGGAGTGTTTGAACCAACCCAAGCATATATGTCAAGCTCAGAAAGAATCTTATCCTCCTATATAAAGGCATTAAAACCTCGCATCCCAGATAGGCCATTTGTGAATATGATCTCTGCTAAGTGAATATAGTAATCTCCAGCAGGAAGATCACCAATTATATATGAATTTTTTTCAAACCTAGCTGTTTGATAGACATATGGGAATTCCTTCTCAACAATTATCTCATATGTTTTAACTTTTGAGTGCATCTCTGACCATAAAATGTAAATCTTGTTGAAAAGCACTTCCCGGGGAATTTTCAAAGGATGACAAGAATTTTTTGGAGGGTAGTTTGACTGTTTCTTCAATTTCAAATGTAAAAATGATTCCTTTTCTTGAAATGGAACTAGTTGGAGATCATCAGCACAATGCGCCATACTATGTTGATCGTGAGTGTGCATAGCTCTCTGCGAGTTGCTATCCAACTGAGTATCATTTTGGGACTACAGTTCATTAACAACAACCTCAAGAAGAGATTCTATATTTCCACCAGCTTCGTTTATCAATTCACAAGCTTGTCCTTTAGAGCCACTGAAAGTAGACACTGGGCATTCTTCCTCCTCTATCGCCGGTTTTTCTTCATCTAATCCCATAAATTTTCCAGTGTTCCCAAGTAGCTTCACATCATATTTCCTAAGAATTATTTTACTGCTTGTCCCTTGTCACCTTACCTGTGTCTTAAGAGATTGGCTACAAACGGGTGATTTTTCTCCCCTCCATTTTCTCATTATTCTTTCTGCAGTCTTCTAACATTCAAAAGCTACAAAAAATTTGTCCATGTTTTTCATGTAACTGGGACCCCTCTGTGAATTCAAATTTAATCCATATGAAGTTGGGATAATGATGAAAGGTCGCCAATTTGATATACGCCTGCTGCCTTCTCTTATTTTTTTTCGATTTGGACAATTTTCTTTCGGTCACAAATTCTTTCAATAATGTAGGTGGTTGTGCAATTTCTTCCATGTTTTTAGAATTCTTAATTTCTATTACCGAAATTTCCTTATCCATTTTAACACATGCACCATCAAAATCATCAGCAACCACCTTTGTAAATTATGTTGTTTGACCATGTTCTGTCCCTACTCCATACTCAGTGTTTGAAGCAAATATTCGCAAATCACCTTCATGCTTACTTTCTTCTCTTGCTAGATCCTCATAGGCACTTGTCTGCTTCTTGTATAGCCACAACCAAAGATTGGAACGTATCTTTGTTGTTGAGTCGTGGTCAAGGGGAAACCCTCTGGATGGAGGATTTTTCATCACGCTATCAGAGGGGGTACTATTGTCTTTACCTTCTCCTATATCAAGAATACGTTCATCCTCTGCATCTGTATTTAGCATATATGAAATTTGAATGATATTGCTATCAGAACAGTTGTCCCTTTCCTTGAGAAGTCCATATTGTTCCCTGAGATTTAGCCAACTTCTTTTATCTTTAGTACTGTTACCACTGGCCATGGATTTATTTTAGAGGCTTGGGCTTATCATCAATATCATTTGATCCAACTTTCTTATAGCTAGCCAGAAAATCGTTCCATATACCTCCTTTTTGTTGTGTGCTCTTATCATCGAGTTCTAGGGATTGATATTTTTCATTTTCCTTAGATACTACAGCCTTTTTGTTAAATATTTCTAATCTTGTAAGGGCCATTTTGTTCCCTTCTTGCAGTCTTTTAATAGTTTCCGCTTGCTTCTCTTCTAACTTCTGCCACGACTTTACATATTCCTTGCCAACAAAATTTTCCAGCTGCTCCATCTTCAACCACCCTCCAGACTAGCAGGAGAGTCAGCTCTAATACCACTGTAATGACCTAGAGAAATTTTGTACTTAGGGTTTCTTGAAGAACTATGGTCTCCATCAGAATTATTTCCCCTATTCGACCATGAAATAGGTAGTAACTGTGCAATTGAGAAATATTATAGTTCTAATAATATTGACTAATAATTCATCAATAAGAAATACAATATAATAATTCATACCATATCTAGAGATTCAACAGTCCAATACAAATTCAACTAAATAGTATTGTTTGCCACTTAATTCTAAATCTATGATTTCAGGCATCTAGGGTTTCCACTGACATTTCTTCGTTCAATCAATGACAAAACCAATAATTATTTTAATAACATAGTATTAGATGGATTCTCATCAATTATCAACGCTTAGTCATCAACCTCTGTATCATTGTTCATTCATCCACAATGTCACTTGTTCAAGTAGAGACAATGAATCCACAGAAAGGTAATCCAATAATTAGTTATACATCTATCTAATCAGTGATTTGATCCTGTTTATTGACAACTAATAGACTGAATGAAATACCCTGAAATCCCAGTCTATCACAGGAAGGTTAATGCTGAGTTTAAGGACCTGTGAACTCCCTCTGTAAACACTTATGCATCTGCCTCAGGACCTTGACTGAACAATTTCAAGACAAATCGTATATGTTAGAAGGATTCGGTTATGTTTTCAAAGACTTCTGACTATTCCAAGTTTAGAAGTGTCTTCTCATTCCATAAATCTCAGGCCACAGAGAGATTCAGTGGTATTCCTCAGACCTCATTTTGTTTCCACTGAATGTTTCAGCCTTGTCACTCTATCACATGAGAAAATCCGAGTTTGTCTACCTCAGATGACTTCAAAGTTCCTCAAGCTTCTGTCTGCAATATAGGAAGCTTCAGTTGCCTTAGGATGGACTGCAAATATGCCCTAGGAAAATTTCGTCCAGCTGCGGGTCGATTTGCTTCACTTCAGATCCTTCCACCAATCTATCTTTTTTTCCCTATGTAAGGAAATTCCTGTGCCAGAAAAAGATGAGAAAGATGAAAGATAGAAAGAAGTTTATCACCTAGGGTGCAATCCTTCACCACTGAAATCAATAGGAGAAAGGGGTCTTAAAGCCCTCAGAGCCTCAGACTCAAAGAAAACAGAGATAATTGTTCCAATCCAATGATGATCCAAATGAATTAAACCCTTTTGTATTTATAGATTTCCTTGAGGGGATTCTCTCCTTAATTGAGTAAAATTCACACCAAGCCCCAACAATGGGTTTCTTTGCCCAGCTTCCCCAAAACTTGCCAAAACATTGGTATTTTGGGGTTTTTCCGCTTTATCAAGGTATATATCCTATGGGGATTGATATGCTAATTCGTATTTTTGGAAATTATTTTCACAATAACATTACATTTTACAACTTTACCACATAAAGTGAAGGTTTGGGAGGCCATGAAGCCAACGCTCAACCAACTGATTTCCTACATATTTCTTCTTTTCTTGGCCAAACTGGTGATCTAAGTCTTCGTCCTCGACAATAATAACACCATTTGGGACATTATCATCAAAGTCATCATTACAACAACTATATAATACCATTGCAGACTTCTCCAAATCACACATGTTGACTTTATCAGCTTGGGGTTTGTATGTAATTCCTTCACCTTACTTGATTTAGCATACCTTTATAACCTCATTAATCTATAAATGATTTTTATCTCCATTGACGAAGATAGATATTAGATTTCACTAACAACAATGTAATAATAACCACTTCAAAGGACATACATAATTGCCACAGCAAATAATAACTATGAGTACCTAAATAAGACAATATCGTCCATGGACCATGCTAGATTTCCTTAAACCCACTAACTGATTCACAATTTTCTCAATGTAAAAAATAGAAATACAAATAATAGTTGTTCCAGAAACTTAAATTGCAAATACATTGATTTTTCTAACCAATGTAGCACGACTCTTATAAGATCCATGAGTACCTATGGTTCTTGACGGGTTCTATAGCAAGACAAGTCACTCGCATATGACCTGCGGTCTCTACTCGTACTCGTCCAAACCCGCATAAAACCCGTCTACTCGTATTGAACCCATGAAGGCCCGCATCTAACCCACATAGGACCCACATAAGACCTGTGGACCCACTCGAAATTCATATTTTTTTAATATTATTTTTTTTGGAGATCATATTTTTTTAAGTTTTTTATGTATTTTGCCAAGTCTTATACGATTCTTATATGAGTCGTTCCCGAGTCTTATACGGGTCATCGATCCAATAGCTAGACAAGTCTTATACGAGTATGAGTCATAATAAATCAGAAGACAAACACATTTAATGCTTAGACATAAGATATACCCAAGAAACCCCAACTCTAGGGAAAACCTGCAAACTTTGTGTGCATTTTATTATCTTCAGCAAAAGGGCACAAAAACCTGCAAACTTTGTGTGCATTTTATTATCTTCAACAAAAAGGCAGTCTTTAGAAAGTTTACAGCAAGGGAAAACTTCCCTTTCTCCACAAAGACACACTAATCAACTCCCAAGATAAATCAATTGCCCTACTATGCACTCGAACTAGCTATCTAAGAAACCCTGTGCAAGCCTCTGCGCACTGCTCTACTGCAACTGCTTGGAACTGCCTCGAATCTGCCTCTGTCTGACTGCTGCTACTCTAGAAGTGATCCTCTGACCCTTTGGAAAATTATCCTGGCCACCTGCAATTGAATCGACCTCCTCTTGAGTTGAATCAAACTGCCTCTAGTGGTAATTTGCGTAGGCCACTCTGCAGCCCCTTTTGTCAACTAAAAAATTCCTCTGGCACTCCGAAAAACTACCACTGGAAATTTTGGAGTCTCCTACTCCAAAATTTTGTTGTCCCTCTGCTACAGAACTCCCTCTCAGTTCTCAACAACGTCCTTTCTCTAAATCACTTCAATTGGATGTTGAACACTCTCTGAGATGTCTTCTCCTCTACCCATTGAGTTGCTCTTACAATCTCTCGTTAGTGAACCAACGACCATGATTAGATCTCCATAAATGGCTAAGATCATCTCAAACTCAATTCGCATGAGTTTTTATAGTATTCTCACTTTTCCTTAATTAATTCCTATTAATTAACTAGTTTTTCCAAGATAAATCGATTGCCCTACTATGCAATCGATTTGCCGAAGGGTCGCGCAAATTTGCCTATTTTCGCACACATGCGAGTTGTAGATCTCTCCTCCTGTGCACACATGTGAGTGGAATAACTACACTGAGGCTGGGAGAACAACATGACCCTCACTCAATCTGTTTATTAGTCACTAGCTCTGCGATCTGTTGAAACCCTAGTCTCTCTCTTCATTTATCTAACACACTGCTTGTGCTCCACTCACTGGCCACTTACTCACTCTATCTCCTCTTATAATTTCAACCAAAGCCCCTTCTTCACACTCAATGGTTGAGATTAGATCTTGATGAAGGGATGAGATTGAATCATAATTTAACTTGGGAATTTTAAGTTTTTCATAATTCCAACTTTAGGAAATAGTTAAATAAACTAATGCACTACTCAGGGGTTATCTTGTGGGTCCCTCTACTAGCCTTCGCACTTAGGAAAGTAGAACCCTTATTGCTCTACTCCAATCAACACACCATATATGAATTGGAAAAACTGCATATCTACAAAGAATGTAAACTCCTTGTTCAATGGCCTTACTCCAAGTCTCCAACTAGAACCCTTAACTCCTATGAGGTGGCACTTTATATCAATTTTAAATTCACCTCTTTTGCCTCCAACATTAGCATAAAATTCAGGTTTCAGCAAATATGTTAAGCCTTCTTATTTAAGAGAAGTCTTAGACATCTTCATGTATTTGAACTAGGTCTCTACAATCATTAATAAGATCAATATCTGTCAACATTTTGTCCTTCAACATGATCACTAATTTTGAATCCCCTAAAATTAACAGCTTCTCACCAACAAGAGGAAAACTTGATAGATAGTAAAATTATTTGTCTATTTCAGTTTAGAATCTAGATTCTAAATCTTGTAATTATTTTTCTTAACTCTTTATTGTGGACTATTTCTAAACATCATATCACAATATAACTTTAAGGTTCAAGTTTGAACATTCACTGTATATTACAACTCTTCGGTCATGATGCCATGTTTCATTTCATGGTTGATGACAAATGTTATCCGTTGAAATTTGAAACTTGAAGGTTGAGGTTATGATTGAGCAGTTAATAAAAATGGTATAAGTTATAACTTCTAGATGGTTTTCCAGGAGATGTGTGCGAAGATGGAAGGAGGATGAGGGCGTGTTTGAACTTTGTGTTCTGGGTGGCTCGAACTCGTGACCTGCGGGTTTGCGGGCAGGCGTTTTGAAGGGAACCCCTGGTTCTCTGTGTCCCCAGCAGTTTATCCCCTCTTGCCCACGCAACGGTGCTCTGACCCCTGTGTTGTTATTGGACTGTCGTGACTGCCTCGCCACCCCCTATCGGCGGTCTCCCAGTCATGGTTGTCGGTTGCGCTTTGACCATGGCCTCTGAAATAAACAAAGAGCTTTTCGACTACTCCGAGGATCATTTCACGTTCGCTGACATCTGGTCTCACCCTTTGCATTTCACTACAGGTATGATATGCACTTTACCGATTGTTTCCTCCCATTTACAGGACGTTTTGAAGAGAAAAGGTAGGTTGCTTATGAACTCACACTACATGCTAAATGCACCATGACCAATAGAGCTTACATGGCAGAGACAGGAGCCATTCCTTTGCTCGTATCACTGCTAACTTCACAAGATCCCAAAGCTAAAGAAAATCCTGTAACTGCGCTCCTAAATTTATCTATTATGCAATTTGGTGCATACAGCTGATCACCAATGTTCTCAGAAATAGATGCAGTATAGATGTAGTGTTCTTCAGCTTTTCCTTTTTTGGTGATTATAAGAAATCAATTTGAAAGAGGCCTAATGCCATTCCAGCCTTGATAAATCTTCTTTGGGACATAATTGTCAAAGGCAAGAGGGATGCAGCTACTGCCTTGTTTAATCTTTCAGTTTTTATTGAAGTGCTTCAAGATAGTAGCAGCTAGTGTAATTCCTCTGTTTATTAATGTTTTGACAAATGACACACCAGATCTTACATACAATGCAGTTTCTACTCTTGTTGTTCTTGTGACACAACTAAGATTGGCTTCTACTTCACTTAAATGCAAGGAGAATACTGTGGCCAATTTGCCATCACTGTATTGCAATGGAAGTGACAAATTTTAAATAAGTTGTTGAGATCACCATCGTTAATGCCTCATCTGTATAATATTCTTAAATCTGGTACTACTAGAAAAAAAAACTAGATTTCTTCTCAGAATCCTGGGGCAACTTCAAGAACTCTGCAAACAATTTCCTCATACGATACTGAAACTTTAGTCAACACAGTGCTTTAGCAGTTGGAGAATTTTGTTTACTTTTGCATTATTTTTGTCAATTTTTAAGAAGAATGTTTTTTCTTCTATGTTAAGCACCTGCCACCAATTCCTGCAGGTGCTCGCCTTTTACTGGTATAGCATATTCTTTCACTTTGGTAAACAAGAATGAAAATAAATGTAAGAATTATCTTGTAGGACAGGGTAATTTCTTGTACTTTTTAATCTGTACATACAGCTGACAAAAATTAAACTCTAGTCATCCGCAAAGCCTTTTTTAATCTGTACATACAGCTGACAAAACTCGAACTCTAGTCATCCACAAAGCCTTGGATAAGTTCAAGTGGGGGCCACGTAGATCAAAACCATTTGAAATGGAAAAAAATGCAGGTAGGACACAGTTTCAACATGCCCCTGACCACTGCCAGGATATGAATTAGATCTTAGAATAACAAAACCATGCAAACGAATTCCGTTTGTGTGCATCCACTGCAAGAACCCTTAACCCTTTGTTGTTAAATTCCCTGGCAGGAAGCGCAATCTGCTAATGCCCTAAAACCCTAAACCCTGGACTTCCTTAGTGTAATGAGATAAAGAAATATTTGGAGAAATAAGTTCGTGAAGGGGGCAGAGCGAAACCTTTTCCTAGAAGTGTCGCTGGAGGATGAACTGAACAACCTAGACATCGAACGGCAACAAACTATGTCACAGAGCGTCTGGAAGGCACATCACGGCAGCAGACTATGTCGCAGAGCTTCTTCCACACCAAGCAGAGGGATACAGTTAAGTGAAGTGAAGGGAATGCCAGATGCAACTATGGAAGTTCGGCAAATTTAACGTGGGAGCGATTTTACATTTGATAAACCATCAAAATGAAGTGCTGGGATTGTCTGCGCTGAAAATAATAGTTTATGATCTGAGTTTTAGGCATAGCGTAGTAATAGATTTTTTAAACATAATTTTTCTTCATTGGAAAATAGTGATTGAGGTTAATTTAAGTTTTATATATATATATAATTTATTTTTAAAGTTATGGTTAAATGAAATAATGAAATCTTATTGTTTTTAGGATAATGGGCTTTCAAAATGGTGTATGAGGTCTTATTGTTTGTAAGGCAAGGGACACTTATGTATGTAACATAGTAGTAATAATCTATTTTTAAGGACAAGGCTAAGTAAGATGATGAGACCTTATTATTTGTAGGATAATCCACTAGGTGTATTTGTTTCTTAAAAACTATGCAAAGATATATGTCCCTTTTATGGCCAAGTTCCACCAAAATGGTTGGTGGCTTGTCCGGAGGGATATCCCAAAAAAAACCTGGATGCCTCTCTAATAGGGCCTGTATGTCTGGGTGCATTGGCCATGGTTGGGCCCTTGTCTCTGAAATCCTCAGCTCGACCGCCCACTTTATGTCCCCATTTCGTAGATCTACCTCCATCTGGTGTGTTGAAACTGTCTAGGGTGGGTAAGAGTGCATCCCCCTAAAAAATACTAGCTTCCCATCTGGCCCCATAAACTCCATCTCTAACTTCTTCTAGTCAGTGGTAACCCTCCTCAATGAGTATAACCACTAGACACCCAACACCACGTTGGTCTCTTAAACACTAAAAAAAAGTGATCAGTAACTGAGTAGTTCCCCATCACCACATTCAACCTGGGAGCATACTTCGTGCACTACATGGTTCAGTCTCTTGGCACCAACAAGAACCCCTCAAATGTCTCCGTGTGGATGCCCCTACCCTCCACCATCTGGGAATCAATAAACTTGTGGGTGGCCCCACTATCTACCTGAGCTGAAACTCGTTGCCCCTATACCGTCCCCCTAATCCTGACTGTCAAATTCTTTGAAACTCCCCCTGATGGGGAAAATGGCCCCCTCTAGGTCGTAGTGGTGGTGGTGGTTCTCCCCCTCATGATGGTCCTCCCTCATCTCCTGGATCAGCTCAAACCTCAAACTCCTCATCTGACTCACTATTGGAATACACATCAATGTAGTGGGCCTTGGCCTTGGTGCACTTGTGCCCAGATGCCCAGGGTTCTTGGCACATAAAGCACAAATTCCTCCTCCTAAGGTCCCTCAGGGTCTCCTCGTCCATCTAACCACATCCTCCATCCATCTAGGGTGGTCTAGTGTCTCAGCTTGGTTCCCTTGTGCTGCAGTGGGTTTAGTGGGGACAAAGGCTCGGGTCTTGGGCACAATGTCAATCATATCCCAGGTCTTGGAGATAACATCTTTCAAATATGTGGGCTTCTATGCCCTCACCCAACCACCCAATGGCTCTGTTGTCCCCTCCACAAATAGCATGATCAACCAGGCCTCTGAAATGTCAGTCAGGTCACTGCCAGTTCCTAAAACTCTGTAATGTATGCCTTTGCGCTGCTAGTTTGTCTCAGATGGGCTAGCTCCCTAAAATCTAACTCTGGGTCTTTCCTCTCAAACCTCTCCAACAGCCTTTGGGTGAACTTTGTGTAAAAAGTGATGTGAATATGTTGCAACATGATTAGCACATGGTACCACCACTCTTGGGCTTACCCTTCCAAATGCAGGGTAACAAACCAAATAACATCGATCTCCCACATGGGGTTTAGGTGGAAGTATGTATAATCCCTTATGAACCCAAGCCCTGGCATCCAATCGTTATAGTTCCAGAACTCCAATGAAGCTCACAGGAATTATCGTTAATGTCTTTTGCATAATTATGTGTAATCAATTTTTAAAATAATACTCTTGTGGGTATAGAAGAGAGCCTTTGGAAATATGTCAGAACTTATAATTCCATTTTTCACTTTATCCTCCCTTTTTTAAAGGGATAATCAGTGCTCCGGATGTCAAAAATATGTTGAGCCCTCTTGCTCTTTGCAGTATGGGTAAAGCCACAACAATTTTTACTTTAATATATAACATAATTGTGACTATGAAATAATGTGTAGTAATGTGGCAGACCTCAATTAAGGACCAACAGTAGAACATTGATAGAGCTCATAGAGGTATGTGGAACCTGAATCCTTCAAAGACCTTGGTCCTCATGTCATATTGTTGTATAAAACTAACAACACTTGTGTTCCCCAAGGATATCTAGGAATTAGGTTGATGCAAGAATGCATAACTCCAAAGTTTTTGGACATATTGAATTAACCAAGACATTGACAAATTCACATGACACAAAGCTTGTCACAAGTTGCACCCATATGTAAAGATCCCATAATGGATTTGTGACAAGGAGGTCTATGAGAAATACGCAAAGGATGTGGAGAAGTTGTCTTTCATATCTCAAAGCTCGTGGTTACTAGCTGAGTATTTCAATTCCACGTTTGACAACCACACTTTGTTTTCTAAGTTGAATCATTACCAGCATGCCCTGTGCTAGAGATGGCTCTCGACATAAGTCCACAAAAAAACATGGGGGCACTCATTGCACTTGGTCAGGATGAGGTTGGATGGTAGCAAATGAGGTGAAAGGATGGAGAAGGGATTGGAGTGAATCATGAAGATTGTGATTAGTGTATTCTCAAAGTGTTTCCCTTTGGATTTGATTTGGTGAGAACTTAGAAGTCAACCTTTCAGAGCATGATGAAGGAAAAACTACGATATAAATGAGTTTAGCCACCAATAGTATTGTGTTTAAAACTTAAGTATTGAAAAATGAAGCCACAATTCGTATCCATTTTGAAGGGATACAATAGTTACAATTCTTTGAATATTAAAATTTAGAAAAAAACTGCATATTTGCTTTTGTATCACGAAGATGTTTAGTCCCAATATTTTTTTTTGTGCCCAAAATTTTCCATCTCATACTGTATCTATATACAAATTTAACCTCGGTTACTATGTCTTCAGCATGGCATCATCATAATGGAACTGATCTCATTTAAGCCTTGTCCTTTAATTTGTAATCTCTATTGAGAGGACTAAAAATTCTCTGCTCCATATTAGACATTTGTCCAACTACATATTTGAAATTCTTCTTCTTTCTTTGTCTACTATAGATGAAACTTGTTATCAAACACCTTGCTACAACATAATATTTTCTTCCAGTACCATCATTATATTCTTATAATTTTTGAAGCCCCAAAACTGTTGAGATTGCAACAAGATGATGAGCTTGTAGAAATTTACTGAATAAAGAAGATTTATCCACCAAGATTATCCTGATCACATATCAATTCGAATTCATATGCAACACATAATCTCTTCCACTCAGATCATCACACATGCGGAAATAAAACAAGCGGTATGCGATCAAAAGATCATCAAAACATCACACACATTACACAGTGTGTATGGGGAAAGCTTATAGCTGAAAACCCCGCAGCTATTGTGTATATTATAATGGAGAAAACATGTAACAAACTCAGTACAATACTCCTCACAAGTACTCAGTACTATGTCATGAAGTTACACACAAACTAGCTTGGTTTTGAACAAGTCACAGGTTCAAAACACATCCACTAATTTCCTGCCTCTATTGCGCAGTCAAGGCTGGTCTAATGAGAGATCCAAGGTTCGAATCTCCTTGGCTTGACAGCACAATCATCATGGGAAATTCCTCCAAGTGTGGTGCAAATCTCATGCACAACTGATGTCACAACTGATAGCTATCTCAACTCTTTCATCTACCTCTTTCACTGGTCTCCAATGAACTGTCCATGCACTGTAGTGAACTGATGTGTTCTTGATTTGAATAATGAGTTAATAATTAGTGAATTAAATAATATTTAATTCACTCCACTCATTACTAGTTGATTAGCTAGTTAAACTAATCTCAACTAGTTCAACTAAGTTAAACCGAACACACCTCCACCAACTGTCTCATCAACTCCACCAAACTTCTGCCACTGAAGTCCTAACTGAAGTCAACCATGCATGAGCTCACCAAACCCCAAGGAATAGTGTAATTCCTTCTGTCATATGCATGGGCCACATCCGTAGCTCCAACTGAAGTGCTCCAAGAGAATAAACTGAAGTTTAGAGTCTAAATATTATTAAGGGTAAATAAATTATTCCTTTTGGGGTCTCCTAATTAACATAGTGAAAGCAGTTTTACTTGGGGTAAAACTGGTCTTACATGGTGTACTTGGGTCCATCTAACGATGAAAGGTTAGATGACCAAAAAATGGTGTAACAGATTGCCCCCCAGTGTGCGAGTGTCAGGAGCAAATCATATGACCGAAGTACGTTGTAAGAATACAATCACTAGACAGCAAAAAGGGATGTCAGAGAGAGAAATGTGAGGTAGATAGTGTGCTGAAGGACTAGACCCTGAGGAGACGAGACTCGCAGGTGCAACAAGTCTCTGTTATGAGAGGGTACCTGTGCTGAAGGCGGCGGGGGAGACATACCTATGCCCGCCGTGACAAAGTACAAAAGAATAGTGTGTCCAGTGAACAAGGGACCGAACCATAGAGTACAGCTGGCATAATCAAGAGCCAGATAAAAATACAATGAAAAGTCTCACATACATGCTGTGCCTGGGATAACAGCCAGGACTAGTACAATATCATCTGAGTACATGAGATAAATACAACCCAAATGCCCCCTGTAAATGGGGAAGGGCTCACAAAATCTGACTGATACATGCAAATCATGGAGGCGCTGCAGGTGGCTAAGGCCAACATCATCAAAATCTGGAGCGGCATCAAAGGCTGCAATGAAGAGGGCATCCGGGCATGTGGGGGGCTACCTGCAGGGCCACCCCCTCATGAGGGCTGAGACATCTCACACACGCCCGGGAATCATCAAGAGCTGCTGCTGGGTCACTGGACTGTCCGGTATACGAATCTCGATCATGCTGAAAGGAGCTGGAGAAGCAATCAAGTCAAAGGGAAGTGAGAGATCCCCCTGCCTGATCCGAGGCACCGAACAAAAGTGGAAGCTGGAACCAAGGTACACCGCCCTCTAGACCTGGCTTCTGGAATAAATGTGCTGATGTCGACAGAAGGAGGTCTGCCGTAGGTGAGGCAATGAGAGATCCTCAACTAAGGCACGAGAGAAGAACAATAGAGCGACGGACAGACTGACACTAATGATGATGGTGGAAATGGGGAGGATGGAGTGGCGAATGGACGACTTCCCTTGTTAGAGCATAAAGGGCATGATTGACATGGCAGCGACTGGCACAATATCGAAAGGATAGGGGACAGTGGGGCTGAAGGTCATGATATGCGACACAAGAGAGGAACCAAGCAAAAAGAATGGAGGGTTATAGTAGGGTGTAAAAGGCCGCGGGATAGACTCCATGAATGCAATGATGACTCAACTCGGATGCTCTAAACAAGGGCGACATGATAGTGCTGCCACATAGTAAAGGCCCCAATGGGGGACCAAGGAAGCATGAGTACAAGGTGGGCACTCATGACGAAAATCATCACGAACATGGACAAGTAAGGGGGCGATATGGTGCCCCAAGTACAAGTGTCGTAAGTGAGGAAATTCGATTTTAAGGAGCGGTGAAGTGACCCTTCGTGGAAAAAATGTGTTCGGGTGAAGTATCAAATCACCAAAAACTAACTAAAACCCATTTGAGAGCTCGGTGAGATCTGTCCAGCGGTGCTGACGGTTCGTCGAACGGGGCTACGGTGTGGTTGCAGCAGTCGAAAGGAGAAACATGGGTTCTCTTGAATGAGGCAGTTTTCCCTCCAAAATCATTCATTTGCTATTTTTTTTGTGGTGAATGTGGAGAGAAGGCCCTAAATCTTGCGGCGAACGTAGCGGACAAACCGACCGTTGGAAGCGAGATCTGTCAGTTGGAGGTACGAGGCCTAACCTTGCTCTTGCATGTTGTTGGATGAAATTTGCAGTTTAGGGCCCAAAACCCCCGGAAACAGCCCCTCCTTCATCTCTATGGCCGGGTCGCACTTTTTTGGGGCAAAAAGTACGACCCAGGACGCAGGTTTGGGGGCAAAAAGTGCGACCTGGTCCAGAAAATGGCAGAAAACTGCGACCTGGGAGACGAGGAGGGCTTGGTGCTGTTTGATGGCTGGGAGTTGGGTTGTGGTGTGTGGTTATGGTTTCCCCGATCTGTACCCTGACAAAAAGAATGTGGTTGTGCAGGTATGGCAGAGTTGCGGGTCAACTGGAGAGAGAGGGATCTGGGAACACTTCGGACAGAGATCCAGGCGGATCAGGGCGTTCGTCGTGTATTGGCCAGATATAGGGGCATATGGTGCCCTCACGGATGTGTGTAGGGGCAAGTGGTGCCCCCCCAGAATGTATGGGGGGGCATATGGTGCCCCCAGTTTTTGGATTTTGTTTGTAACATGCTATGGGCGTGTCGGATGTATATGTATGGGGGGGCGTATGGTGCCCCCAGTTTTTGGAACATGCTATGGGCATGTCGTAAGTATATGTATGGGGGGGCGTATGGTGCCCCCAGTGATGTATGTAGGGGCAGGTGGTGCCCCCATTTTTGAGTTTGTGTGACGTGCTGTGGGCATGCCAAAATGTATTTATAAAAAGGGGAATCTAACCACATTTTAATGATGTGGTGTGCCATTTGTTCTGGTTATGGTTATGCAGTTTGAGAAAGGAAATGGAGTGTTACCAATCTCTTTTGGTACTGCATATAGGGATCAAATGGACTTTAAGTTTCCGAATTAGCATACCTGGTGTCACTATCCCAAAAGGAGGATTTGGAGATAATGAACTGATGCTCTCGTAGAAAAGCTATAGGTTGGTCAATAATAATGTCTAAGAGACTGGGTTGCTGATGTAAGATGAGGGAACAATAAGGGGTATCGTCCCGAGAGTGATCTGAAGTGATATGGGACTCTAGAGGTTCTTCTAAATGTGGAAGAATACGGGGTCTAGAGTCAACACGACCGGATACACTAGGAGAGTGGTGGAGAATGGCTTCTCTTGGTCTCTCAAATGTGGGTGCCCCCTTACCCAAACATTGGGTTTCGATGTAATGACCACAAGGTGGATGTGGTGTGAACGCATGGGTTCGATGTAAGGGGGAATAGATGAAGTCGGGGGTGGGAATTTCTTCCATAATGTCGTCATCGTGATAGAAGATGGGGTGACTAGTGGAAGAAGAACTACCTGACGTGGTGAAGTGGCCTGAATCATCATCATGAGAAGAGAGGTTCACATGCGCATCGTCACAATGGGTGGCCGAAGAGTAAGTAGATAACGGATCTACCGATGTTGAGTCCGAGATGACCGCTGAAGGAAGGTCAAGCGAAACAACAGGGGAGGATTCGGATGGAACATTCCCCAATGGTCTCATGGATGATGACAGGTACAAAATGGTGACTGAGGGCTCCGTTGGCTTAACAGCGGGAGGCGGAATGTGAATGTCCTCTGGTCCGATCGAAGCGGCCTTGAACTGGCGGTACAAGTCCAAGGAGGAGCGGTACTCGTCAAGGCGGGGACAGAGGTGGGTGTAATGGCCGTGAAAATCGCACAAGGCACAAGGGTGGTTTGTGCGCAAGTGTTTGAGTTTTGGGAGGGAGTCGGGGATAGTGACATGTACTTCTGGGAGATCAGAGTCGGGGAATGTCTCGTTGACCAGAAGCTTGAGGTGGGGCAATTCAGGACACATGTGAGTGGCATGACCGATGACATCACACAAAGCGCATCGAATGACGGGCTTTGGTGGTCGTGGGGGGGTAACGGATGTTGGGGGGGCCGGATCGTGATGGGTTGCCCCCCTTCGGGCTTTTCCTGTCTTCCCGGGAGTCGTCACAACAGGAGAAGGGTCCCGTGGAGGTGCTGGGGGCACAGTGGCTATGGAGGAAGCGAGGGGGACCGGTTGAACCGGTGTCAAAGCCATGTAAGGTTTGGGGTGACCAGGGGGGGTGGCGGCTGGGGGGTCAAGGTACCAAACCGGAATACCCCAGGTCAAGTTAGGGAGAGAGAGGGTGGCCATGACGGGGACAGAATATACTCCGGGAGGGGGAGCCAAGAAGGGGATCTGTCCAGCAGGGTAGTGACCAGGAGGTACGGCTCCAAGATGGTTAAGGCCGGGGGGGACCGAGCCTGGAGGATAAAGAGGTTCGGGGATACCAGCTGTAGGGGGAGGGCCGGTAGGAGGAGGTCCGGCTGGCGGAGATGAATGGCTAGGAGCGGGTTGCGGAGGGCGGGGGGGAGGGTGCGGACTAGCCGAGGCAGGCCGTTTATGGGCAGCCTGAGACGATTGCATCATGCAAATATTCGACAAGCTGGGATCTGTAATAGGAGGGGGGGGAAGGTGAGGAAAAGTACCAAGCAGGGTGGAATCTTTATAAACGCCGGGGGAGACACTGGTCAAGGAATCGACGGTTTTCTTGTTGGCTACATAAGAGATGGTCGTCTCGGAGGAGGACTGAGACGACGGCTCATGATACGATAGCTGGTCAATGGTGACTATCTTCCCGTTATGTGGAAAAGACATCTTGCGGAAGACCGCGGATGGGACAGCAGACATGGCATAGGTGTAGCTTCGCCCCAATAGAATGTTGTAGTCTAGAGGGGGGTCAATGACTTCGACATCAACGCAAACAGTCTTACCGGCGAGGGTGATGGGACAGTTACGAAACAGGCCAATAGGCTGGGAGGCATGACCATCCCACGCTCGAAGGGTGATCGTGGAAGGGGCCAACTCCGGGGATCCGAGTTGCTTCCAAACCGAAGCGGACATCACACAGGTGGATGCCCCCTCATCAATTATACACCGGGATACAGTGGCGTTCCGGATTTTGACTGGGATTTGGAAAGCAACGGAAGGAGGAAGAGGAGGGTGGTCCGATTGAGTGGCGTCGAAAACAATCATTTGGTCATCAGCAGGATCAACAGCGCCCACGGCGGATAGTAGAGCCTTCGTTGGCATTGGGAAGAGCACGGCGGAGTTCTCCAAGGAGTTCCGGTGTGGAAATGGCGGCGGATTGTGCCCAGTCATCTGCACTATCATATACTATCTGCGTTGGGACTCGGCGGAAGTCGCATTTCTGGACATCAATGGACCCTTTGGTCTTTGGAGTGACCTCAACCTGCAGGTTGAGGGGTGTATAAGATGCTGGTGAAAGAGGCTCTGTAGAACCTGAAGATGGAGGCTCGGGAGCAGACTGAGCAGGAGGCGTGGGGTACTGGCGAGACCGAGTTTGAAGGTGAAGGTCGACGAAAGGGGACGGATCGGAGCGCATCATAAGGATCTGGTAGTCAGAGGAACCAGAAATGGACGAGGGTGTGGCTGCATGGCTGTCGGGGGGTTGGGTAGCCACGAATCCCTGTTGAGGGAAAGGATCGGTGAACACAGCTGGCTGGGTAGTGGCCACATTAGGAGGAGCGTGAGGGGAGGCGTGTTGTCCGCGCAATGTGGCTTGAGACTCCCACATCTGTCGCATCTGGGGTAAGAGAGGACAATCGTGAGTGTAGTGACCGTAAACATCGCAACACGAACAGGGCTTGTTTGTGCGAAGCGGCCTGTCCGGCCTGGGCGGAATGCCCTGAGGCTGGTTGCTAGTGTTAGGGTCCGGACCAGAATTGGGACCTCGGTTACCGGGGGCAGATGGGTTCTGGTTGCCTCTCCGCCTTCTTTGAGAAGAAGGGGGATTAAACGCACCCTGCTGCGCAAATACTTGCCCTAGAGGGGGTTGTAAGTGCTGTTGCGGGTTGTGAGGAGGCAAGGGAGGCGGAAGCGCATATGCTGGAGGAGCTGGCGCACCAGGCTGTGGATAAAAGTAAGGGTTGGGTTGGGCGACATTGAGGTAAGCAGTAGGTTGGGCAAAAGGAGGAGGCATGCCGTATCCTGGATACATGTTGCCGGGAGGGGGAAGATTGCTTGAGGTGCTGGCCCCTCCCTGAGGGAGACCATGGCTCATAGGAGGGTGAGCGGATGGGTGGGAAAGAGATCCAACAATACCGTCGGCGGAATGAGATGCCCCCGGGGCGTTAGCGCCACCGGGCCTGGGGATGTCAGGGAGAATGGTATAAACATAACCAGATTGAGCGTAGATCAGGTCATATTTTAAATCTATTTGGAGGGCGGCTTCTTCAGATTGAGGAAAGTGAGAGGCGACATCTTTGCCGATGGGAGATGGGAGGGTGCGAAGGAACCAGTCCATGTAAACCCGATCTTCAAAGGGAGGGGCTCGACATAAGCTCCGTCTTCGTCGCCATTCCTGAACATGGGCAGAAGGGCGTGTGGAAGAGGATTGCTTAAATGAAGTCAAGAGCTCCGTGCCAGTGTCGTATCGGAGAGGGAGCTGGAAGTACGACAAAAAGGCTTGGGCAAGAGTCTCGAACGTGGTATGGGAGGAAGTGGCATGTTCGACATACCATTTAGAAGCTTCGCCGGTAAGCGTGCGTTGGAACAAACGAAGACGGATGGAGTCATCGGTAATGGAATTGGAGGAACACCACATGTGGAAAGACCGGACGTGATTGGTTGGATCTTCTCCATTAAGGCCCTCGAACTTAGGGATATCGGAGGGCAGCTTGGTGGGCATAGCGGGCCAGGTAGCATTGTGGTGAATGGGATCATTAATCAACTGATGGAAATCGGGGAGGCTGAGGCCTGCAATGTACGGCAGCACAGGGGTGGCCGGAGTAGTGGTTGTGACGGTTCCGCTAGAAGTAGGGCCGGCATTGGGGCCGGGAGAACCGCTAGCATTAGGCCCTGGTCCAGACATGGTGAAGGTAAAGGGGGGCTTAGGAAGGAGGAGGATGATGGATCGGGAGAGGTTGAGTCTCGGACTCGAAGGTGGGTAGCTCGGCAGCGGCGGATGCGAGATGGTCGATCAGCCGGAAAGCTGAGGGTGAAGACCAAGAAGTCTCAGGGAAGCGCCTTGGGAGCACGATGATGGAAAGGAAGAAGGAAGCAAACAAGGGCAGAAAGGGACAGAATCAAGAAGGTCAAGGGCAGATAAGGTGCAGTGACAATTGATTTTAGAGTCTTTGCCAGGCGGTGTAAACCAGGCGCTTCTTCACTTAGGGTCAGTGTGTGGTGTGCGTTGATTTTAATTTTTAAACCCTTTCCATTGTTTGAGAGCAAGAAAAAAGTGTGCTACGTAGCTGAAAATAAACCTACAGAGAACAGAAATAAAATGCTGAAATAACAGAAAAATAACGGCTACGTATGCATCTATCTAACCCCAGAAGGTGGGTCTCTCACAACTATGCTGAAAAGAAAGGGGAAAACTATGGAAACACACACAAAGGACGCTCGACAGATCTGGGGTCAAAGGGGACAGAGATCTGGAGGATAAAGCTGCAGACAAGGGGTGCAGATCACAGCCAAGAGACAGAGGCAAGGTGGCTGGAAAAAGGGAAATCAGCAAAAAACCGGGGGGGGGCAAGGCAGAGGCCTTTAGAAGAGGTCCAAACAAAACGACAAGAGGTGATTTGAAAGGGAAAGAGGCTGATTTCAATGGATCTGGAAGTGAGTTAACAGATCTGGAAAAAGAGGGGGCTGAAGCTCTGAAACCGACGGCTGAAACAACTGAAACTCTTCCACAAAAAGTGGAGGGTACTAAAGCCCTAAGGGGCTGGGTTCCCACTTAGAGGAGTAAAAACAGATCAGATCTTGGTCAAGGCGGGCTGAGACAGAGGCTGGAAAACCCTGGCAGAGGCTGCAGTAAAACCCAGAAAAATTGCAGAAAAAATGCGGGAAAAAAGGCAGGTCGCAGGTTCTGACCTGATCTGAGTTGAGGTCGCAGGAAACAGGCCAAAAAGTGCGTCCAAGTCGCAGGTTTTGGGCCAAAAGGTGCGACCCCCCCGTTCCGGCTGTTTCGGCGGCAGATTTTTTGAAAAGTTGCCGTCTCAGTTGCGGCTGGTGTCGCTTACCTGCGCAATAGGGCCAGAAACACACGGAAGTTAGAAATTTTAGGTTTTTAGGGTTTTATGTGAGGAAAATGACATGAAAAGAGAAAAACTAAGCAGCTAAAAAAGAAGCCCTAGGGCCTGAAGTAGCTGGATATGCAGGAATATGAAAAACGACAGCGGTCGTAATTTAAAACCCGTGTGGAGTCGCCATTTGTTAGTATGAATTCTTTGTCGAAGCGTACGAAAAAGAACCACTTTAGCTACGCGTAACTAATAGCCCTAACAACAATAATGGCTGCAAAACATCTTCAGATCTGCAATTAGTAGTTAAAGTGCTGCAACAAACAGATCTATAAATGGAAAGATATTAAGCAATAAAGTAAAGAGTTTGCTCCATGCATCCAACAGACAAGACAAGAACACGATTTTTGAATGAATTTTTATATTACAGGGCACCTGGGAGGAAACAAGAAGGTGTATCGAGATCTCCTCAATGGGATGGGTTCTTTGTAGTCCTCAGCACTTCAGATCTAAGCTTTCTCTCTCTTGTAGATGTAGAAAACCCAATGCAAAAAGTATAGCTCAATGGGAGCAAAATGGTAGAAATGAGACCAAGTGTATAGATCCAGAGTGATCTAATAGGCAACAAAAGGTGAAGAATGATGGGGAAAACCCTCCTATTTATAACAAAATATTGGGTCATTCTAGATCTTGGTGCATGATTAAAATAATGTTAATCAAATCTAGATCCACCTCTAGGGAATATTTTATTATTATTTGTTGGAGGGAAAGGGACTTTGACTTGGGTCAAATCCCTTGATTAGTGAGGAATAAATAAATAAATGATTTATTTATCCTTTTAAGGACGTGGTTGGGATATAATCAAATAAATAATGATTTATTTGATTAATAGTGAGTGATTTGGTCATATTTAAAGTCAACCACTTGAGCTCTAACTGAAGTCCACCATGCATTAGCTCAACTAACCCATAGGAAAAGCGTAAATCCTTCTGGAAGCTGCATGCCCCACATCCGGGGGTCAAACCTGAAGTGCTGCAAGAGGATAAACTGAAGTTTATAGTCCAAATATTATTAAGGGTAAATAATATTTCACTGACCTATTTTTAGACAGGAAGTCTAAAAATAGACTTCGACCTGTATGTATAAAAATAGAGGTCCATCTATTTTTACCAACTTGACCAATCATCCAAGAATAGTATACTGCAACTCCTAGACCATGCTCCATATGTCTAAAAATAGACATAGTCTAAAAATAGACTTTGCGCCAAAAATAGCGTGCAGGCCCACTTAGTGAAGGCGACTTCATTTCACTAAGCTCCATCATCTTGCCGCATTTTTAACACTCCTCCAAAGAAGATATAGGATTATCCGGTAAATCCCTATCCTCGCCTTGTGAAACTCTCCTCTACCTGCCTCCCGTGAGCGCCTTCGTCAGGATGTCGGCATCCTGATCCTCCATGGGAACATATGAAAGCATCATGATTCTCCGCTGAACACAATCTCTGATATGATGGTACCCGATGTCGATGTGTTTGGACCTATCATGAAATACTGGATTAGCCGAGAGTTTAATGCAACTCTGGTTATCACAGTAGATCACTGTAGGCTCCAAATGCAACCTGAACAATCCTGCGAGGATCTTCCTCATCTAAATAGCCTCGCATGCAGCCAAGCTAGCTGCCATGTACTCGGCCTCTGCTGAACTGAGTGCCACGGATCTCTGCTTCCTGCTGTACCAGGAAACTGCTGTCGACCCAATGCTGAAAACGCCTCCAGATGTGCTCTTCCGGTCCATTGGACTCCCTGCCCAATCTGCATCAGTGAAGCCAGAAAGCTTCGATCCATCCTCCTGTCTGTACCATAGACCATATCCCGATGTGCCTCTGATATAGCGCAATACATGCTTGCCTTCGCTCTCCAAAAAGAGCCTTCTGCAGCTTAACCATAGCTGCGAAACAAGTTACCGTGATAGCACACATCGGGCCGTGTATTGGGATCAGACACATCAACAAACCCCACCAACTATTGACAGACAGTGGCTATCCACTACCTCCGTCGAAGCATCCTCCTTCCTCCAACCACCAGAAGAGGAGTGTCAACAGTTTATCACATGCTGAACCCCAGAGTCCCTACCACCGCAAACAACACCATCACTAAACTTCTTAATCTCAGTTAATGAAGGATGCCTGTGTCCTTCATCTCAAACCTCACAAGATCCCCGTGCTGAAAGTATCACCGCTCATCACTCACCAAATCAACATCATCTACATACAAGACACAATGATCACAGCTCTTCCACCACAATCGAAATAGGACCCACTTCACTCTCGAGAATCGTTCATGAAGAATGGGATTACAAGGAGGGGGAACAAGCACGAGGTGCTTGTTTACCAGACAGTTTTCCCTCGAGTTTTAACAATGTTCAACATCTTAAACCTTCAGTTGTTTGTTAATTCTCCTGATTAACCCAATGAGAAGATGGCCTTTCATATCCATCCGATGATGTGCCACCCATCATACCGAGAGAGCAAGGACTGCCCAGATGGAAGAGCACTCGCAATAAAAGGTTCCCCGCAACCACCCCCAGCTCAGGTGCTGGCGTGGGGTAAATCTCACTCTTTGTACTTCACACCCGCCACCACCGCTTTCACTTTGTAAGACCCATCTCTCATCCCAGCCACCGATTTCTTCCGGCCTTGGGACAATTCTGGCGTATTGTTTCCCGACGCATCGAATCATATTCTTCGTATCATGGCACCGGCCCATGCGAGTTCCTCTGCTGTGCCTTCTCAAACAGATGGCTCCGCCACGACACATTGACTCACAAGAGCCATGTATCTGCCACCATCTTATGATTGCCTTCTGTCCACACAATAAGAATCAGACAGTCTTTTCTGCCTCAATGTTGCTGACCAGAGTGCTGTATGCCCAGGTTGCTTCACATGGAGATTGCTTTCCACCTCCACCTTCAGGAGATGAGCCCACAACTTAGCTTCTCTCTTGGCAGTCCAAAACATCATCCCCAAGGGGAGTGGTCAGCAATCAATCAGAACAGGCTTTCTTTCTTCCTGAATTTTTATATCTGCAGTGTCAACAAATTATAATCGTTCCATAACAACCCGTAATATGTTTGGAGGTGCACAAGGTCACGGCGTGCTCAAACTCCTTCCAGTTCTGGATCTAGGTTTCCCTAGCACCTTCGTCATGCATGACAGACAAAAATCTTTGCAAGGAGAAAGCATTAAAGCCTCTTGCGAGAATAGGTTTCCTCCGGCATTTACAAGAATTTTGTGAGACAATGCTTGTATATGTTAATTACCTCTATTGCATGTCAAGCCGCGCAAGGCAGCCCCAATTGCGAATATCGTCGCGCACCTATTTACTGCTTCTATTTTTCCGTCAAACACCCGTTTTGTCAAAGGTGGTGCGTGTTTTCTCTAATTTTTATGCGTCGTAAAATTCTTTAACGCAAATATGAATTCGTTGTTCATTAATTATTTACTCAATGGTTACTTTAGTTCACATGCGAACAAAGGAGACCACACACCGTTGGTTAAAGCCTCTGTCTTCACAGTATCTTTCTCCGTCGTTGTTTTTCTTTTTCTTCGTATTAATCGGTATACAATTTCCGCGATCGTTATGAAGGAAAGATTATCAACATATTCGCTCGTTCCTTTGCACCATCGAGGAAGCGATTTTCCTCACAAACAATGTTATTTTCTTCATCATCTCCTCGATGAGATCCGTCCCTCGTGTCCTCTCTATCTCCCTCCTCGCACGAGATCCCGCTAGTGCGCCCCATCCTGCCCCACCACGGACACCAGTCTTGATGGAATGCCGGGCCTTCGAGCACCCGGCGATAGCGCCGGGCGACCGTGCGTCCTCATCTTCGGCACACGCACACCCCCCCCCGGGGCCTTCACCGCATCGAGGAACTACGGTGCGCTTGGCGATATCACGTACTCATTTTTTGATGTTTCCTTGCTTGCTTGAGCGCCAGCTCTTTGCCTTCATTTCCAGAATAGATCTGTCAAAGCTTCGTTATCAGTGTGGATAGTTTTTCTGATGTGGTGCTCGGGATACACACACCCTCACGCCCACAGAACTCTTCGACGCCATCTCTTTGCCAAGCTTCGTTCAGCAGGATTTTGCAGTTTTGAGCATCCTGACCACGAACTCTTCGACCATTATCTTCTAATACTACCTCCATGTGATCCTTCACGCAATAAAATTTGAACCCGCTCTAAGAGCATATCTAGTTTAAAATCATGAAAGACATTTTCAACGTCGCACCAAGAAAACAAAACCCATTGCAAATCTCAATTTCAAGCTCAAAGCTCAACCGCTGCGCATCCGGGTGAGAACAACTATTTCGTCAGTAGACTTACCAGTATTTATCGATATATCACTCTTTCAGTGGGAAAGGATGGACTCCAGCTATCCGTCGTAAGGCACCGTCTACTCACAAGTCGAGACCACTGCAGGATGACCTTCCTCGCTTCAATAGCTCCGATACCACAGAAATACATCGAAGAAAGATTAATCGTCTAGATTATTCGAACAATATCATCTTAATTCATATGCGAAACACATAATTCCTTCCTACTGTATCATCACACATGCTGGTAAATAAAACAAGCGGTATGCTATCAAAAGATCATCAAATACCACACACATTACACAAGATGTATGGGGAAAGCGATAGCCGAAACCTCATGAATACGATATTATAATGGAGAAAATATGTAAATAAACTCAAGATAATACCCTCACAATACTCACACTATGTCATAGAAGCGTACACAAACTAGCTTATTTTAGCTGTCATGTTCAAAACATATCCACTAATTGCCTGGCCCCATTATAACCATGTTGTTCAATGAGAGATCCAAGGCTTTAACTTGTTTGGATAACACAATCATCATGGGAAATTCTCCATGTGGTGTAACTATTACATAATCATCATATCTTCAACCTTTCATTCATTTTCATCGTCTCCATCAATCGGGTCTACGCACCAGAGAGTTAATAAATTACGGTTTTGTTGTTAATGATTTAATAATTAGTGAATTAAATAATGTTCCAGCCCACCCAGACAGCTTAGGTTATATTTATTGAAGAATTCAACTCAACCAGTTCGTCTGTTAAATCGGGCCACAACTCCACCAATCGCCTCATCAACTCCATCACAAACTTCTCACGACCAGTCCTGAATCAGTCAACTATAAATGAGCTCATTAAATTTCAGTAGTCAGTTGGTTCCCTGTTTGACGCAGCGAGCCACCCAGCCTGGACTTGGGGTTATCCAAGAGAGAATTGTTTTGTGGGTTCACGACATGCTGGCGTAAATAATACCTGACTCTTCTATTTTAGATGAAAACAAAAAATAGACTGATTTATATGCCCCAAATAGGGTCCATTCATTTTTACTAACATAATTTACATTCGGCGAATAATATATCAGAATTTCTCGACTACGTTTCAGGTATTCAGGCGATTCGTACCGGTGGTTTTATTTCCGCCGCCCACTTAGTGAAGGCATTTTCATTTCGGCTTAAGCTTCCCGGCGAATTCTACCGTATTTTGTACAGAAAGCTTGCAGTGAGCCGCCTACTTGGCGGGTCGCAGAAAGATATTTTTGCACAAAGTTCATTTTAGAATGAGTTCATTTTTTAGCATGGATTTTATGTCTTTCATGAGCTTATGCTATTGCAGATGGTTATTTAAGTTGGAAAAATAGATAAGACTGAGTTTTTTGACACCGGGTGGGAATCTACTTAGACCTGCCAAAGATAGAAAACAGACATGTCAAATATTAATTAATACTTAGACTTCAAATAGCTATCTTATTTTCAGACACTCAGCTGAAAATTGATGTACATGCAATTTATGAAAATGAATGTCCACGTTGGTCTTGTGTTTAATGGAGATATCGTACGATATTTCAAATAAAAAACCCGCGATGAGTTTGGTGGAGTCGATCGAGGAGTTAATGGAGTTGTGTTCGAAGCGAACTTAATCAAATATAGTTGAGCTATTTATTCAAGCACTAATTGAACACCATAGAGTGAAAGAATTAATTATTAATTGTCTTGCTGAATGAAACAGAATCATTAATCAAACTAAAGAATGACCAACACTTCAAAGCAGCATGGAGCGCTCTGAAGGAGACCACAGAAATAGTAAGAGCAAAGTTAACTATCGCTCAGACCAGTGATCATGACATTTGCAACATGCGATAGGTGATAAACTCATGAGATTGCGCAGCTTCGAAGCCAGGTGGTTTATCTATAAAGAGGCCATCCCATAGCACGAAACACGGCGAGCTTCTGCTTACTGGCTAAAAAGGTCAAGTGTTGAGTTTTTCTAGATCTAGCTTGCACGGTGTAGGCATCAGAGGTAGTCGAAAGCTTGCAAAGAGACTTGTACTATGATTGTTACATGATCTCCATGACATGGAAGAACACAGAGACAAATGTCGTGTTTTCCGTCAACATCGTTCATATGTGTGATTGTTTGTGAATTAATGTATGCATGCACTGACTTACCCACATGTGACGACCAATGGTAGAAGAGATCTGGGATTATACACAGTCAAACAGTATTTAGAGAATCTCGTGAATAATAATGTATTGTTCAATGGTGACAGACGAGTTGATTATCATTAATTAATTTGTATATACTAACATGTTATTTTAGAAATGTGAATTCCGAATTTATATAGAGGTTTTCTTTGTGCTGCTGAAATGTCTCTGTTTGATTGCGTTTTGGAGTATGCCTGAGGGCGTGCCCCTTAATTTGGTATTTTGCTAAAGGATAAAGACAGGGTGCCTACAGTAACGGGTCAAGGAGTTCAGGATGCAAAATTCTGGTCACCAGCGATGTCGTACTGATGACAAAAGAACATATAAGTAGTTTGGGAGATTTCTGGCTGAAGGTGTGAAGACTGAGAAATCAACTTCATGAAGACCTCCAGCCCTTGAGGGAAAGCTTTGATGATTAACGCCCAAAAGTGAAGAGCCAGCCTATGTTGCTTAAAGATAATCCTAAACACAGACAAGGGTGCTGCTGGGGGATGCCTGCACCGCCACGGGAGCTATTCCATTTGTGATGAGTCGGGGTTGTGGGGTGATTATTGGATGATTAGAGGACTTGCAGCCTGCTCTCCTTGGGCTTGCTGGGTATTGTGCATTCCTATCAGGACTGTCACTTGTCGGGAGAAATTACTGTGACGGGGCGGGCCCTCACGGGTCTTTTGTGCAGAGGAGAGTGGGGGTGTTATAATTAGGGACGGACCCTCACCCAAAGGCATCCGATGAAGAGAATTGCCTGCCGCCTGCGCTGGCGGGCATGCAGCCTTCCTCAATCCCAAAGGCAGAAGCAGACATGTCCAAGGTGAAGTTCTTTTCACCGTCACTCAACACGCGACATTATGCCGTTGCATCGTTCGGGCGAAAAATAAGCAGCCGATGATCGGCACCGAGAGGCCCACCGCGCCTACCTGACTTTTCCCGATCGGCGCTCGTCCCGGCGGCAGATGACCAGCAGTCGGATGGGAAGGGTGCGTCTTTTCACAAGACAGAGACCGAGATTCAGCTCATCGGGATTTGGATGAGAAAGACCCGGAGTGCACATCAGATGGGTGATGATGGTGAAGAGAGACACAACGGGATTGTGACCATTTTCGGAGAGGAGTCTTGTAAACCTTCGATTGAAGGAAGTGATGCATGTTCCAGATTGAAGAAGAACTTATCTCTCATATGGTTAATATTGCGGATATGATGTTGTCTTTTAGTTATAGAAAGGCTTTCATGCTAGCACAGTTCAGGAGACCAGGAGACAGGGGTTCGGAAAGGCAGGTCTCACCACCTGTGTAGATGGATGCGCAAAGAATGCGGCAGCAGAAGGAGTGGTGAGCCGGGATGATGGAGAGTTGTGGCACCGCAGATCGGGCCACCACCATGGAGCTTGAAGACATCAGCAGACCCCCCACCGGGCTTCCCGCGGGCACTTCTGCTGGGCCCGGGTACTGGGCAGTATGGATGTACTGGGGTAACTCGTGTTTACCTTCGACGAGAAGGACACGCGCTGGCCGACGCATCTGAGAGAATTCGACATATGTGTGGACCTTTCCAAGAGTTTTTACAGAAAAGCAGCGTATTATGACATTTAATGATGACTTTTCTCGTAGTGCCTGATCTTCTGCGAGAAGAAGATGATAGCACATCGTGCGCCCTGTGAGCCCAAGGTACCAGCGATAACCTGGAAGGTGCAGAAGGTTTTATTTACCATATTCACCGTTATCTAACACCAAAAGCATAACCAAGAGCTCATATAATTCGCAACCCGCGTAGTAGCCTGGGTCGTTAAAGCAAAGAATAACGATCGTGGTGCTTGCACGGTGGTGATGTTATAGGGCCAGACTGTGGCCTTCCTGCGATTTTGGGTCGAGGCATGCACATCGTTAAAGATATGTGCAGTAACCGCTGTCCTCACAGGATACTTGGTATAGTACACCTATGAGTGCGTTTTCTCGCAGCCTCTATGATATTTCCCATTTGAGGATTTTTGTTCACCGTTTACATTCATGGAGCAAAGAGTTAAAGCTGGAGCCGATCATGAAAGTGATATTTCTTGGGTACATCGACACACCAAAACTATCATGTGTATTTTACAGACAATTGGCAAGACCAAAACAGAGCAGGTACCGCGTGATATGCCGTGAAGCGGCTCCACTTAGGGAGGAGCCACACTCTGGTGGCTACATAGCTATTAGTTCCTAAGGATGAGCTGACGTGGACTGTCTGAGGAGGTTTGAGTGAAGGAGACCATCAGCACAACCATCGCAGGGCGGAAGCGCATCACAAAGCCGCAGCGCAGTGGCTCAAGACAAAGGTTGCAGAGCACCACATCATAAATGTTATATGAAGAGACAAATACCTGACCGTATCTCCGGATACATGGCTCTTATGAGCAAGTGTATCATGACAAAAGCAGGCCCCCGAGGAAGTCGTTGAGGACCGTACGGGTAGAGCGGCCATGGTGGAAGAGCATGATTCGATTGTCGGGCCCACGGACGATCTCGAGACCCAAGGGAAACTGGGCAGGTCTTTATGATTCAAAGTGAAGCAGCAAATCGACGGGAGTGGAGAAGGCGCGCGCCTGTCGCCGCGCCCACACAGACAGAGGGACCCAGACTGATGAGGAGGATACCGCACCGTTTAAAGTATTCTTCCATACCATTTACCTTTTGCCTTCGTTACGTATGGGGTGGCACCGCCGATGATGAAGATCGGCGCTTCCCTGCCCGGCCAGCCGAGGCAGCAGGTTTCGAAGCATTGGAGATCTTCAGCAGCTTTCAGTCGCATGTGCAAAGCAGAGACGTTGTATGGCTGGAAATGGCCACCCCCGTGTCGGTGTACACATGGATAGACAGTTATTTCCACCGTACCTGGATTCTCCAAGACAGTGATCTTAACCTATACCAAATTATGGTGAGTGTGTTGTTGACTGTACTTTATGTAGATGATTTGATCGACAGTGATGAGCTGATACTCATGCAGAGTAATTAAAGAGCTGAGAGCACACCCGTCTCTATTATTTCTGATTGCACCATGCTAGCGGATGGACCTGCTTGTTTCTGCAGGCGAGACAGTTCGTGGAGAGCTAGGTCTTCACATGCATGGCCAGGTGCCTGGCCATACCCTCTTCTCACCGTGAGGAAGGAGTGCGATGCTACCAGCGAGGTAGTGGATGCCACCCGTTTATCAACAGTTGGTGGTTAAGCGGGCATTCCGCCGACACACGACCCATATGTTATGTCATGAACTGTACCACAAGCTATGGTTAAGCCAACCAAGCTTCGGCCACACATGTAGGACATTCCGTAGGCACAATGATATGGATCATGAAGGTATACAGGATGAGTTGAGGTGGTAGTGCTCAGCATTGCATTTACCACATTTATCAGCACAAATGTTATTTACACATTTCCACGAGATCAGATGTGTCGATATCTTGACGAAGGCCGCCCAAGAGCAACTAATACCAGGGTATTAGGCGTATAATCCATATCTTTGCTGAGAGGGATGGAGATTGCAACAAGATGATGAGCTTAGTGGAAAGGAGCTTTCATCAAGTGGGGCCTTAGGCTATTTTTAAGTAAAGTATATTTTTAGACTATGTCTATTTTTAGACATATGGATCATGTTCTGTGAGTTACAAGATGTTATTTGTGTGATGGTTGGCTTGTTGGAAAAATATATGGACTTCTATTTTTAGACACATCAAAAATTCCATTTTTAGATTGCCACCTAAAAATAGATATGTCAAATATTATTAGCTCTTAACAATATTTAGACTCTAAACATTATCTTATTCTTTGATACTTGGGCTTGATGTTCGGATGTGGCACATGCAACGATAAGAGTGAATTACAATATTCCTAGGTTTAGTTGACGGCCGTGTTGAAAGACTTTAGTTAGAACCTGTGACAGAGTTGGTGGAGTTGGATTATTAATGAGTTGTGCTTAGTCGAATTATCTAAACATATGCTGAGCTGCCTAGAGTTCACTTAATAACTAATTGATACAATTAGTGAGATAGTGAATTAATTATTAATTAATTTACTAATTAAATACTCATTAATCAACTAAAGAAGCAGTACCTGCGCTAACTTCAACAGCATGGATAGTTCAAAGGAGACCAAAGCAAAAAATAGGTGAAAGTTATGTTAACTATTATTATACTATACTGCTGTTGCTCAACATACACAGACATGTGGATTAACCCATGAGGATCATACCAAGCTGTGTGGTTTATCTATATAAAGAGGTCATCCCACAGTATTGAAACACGCAGAATGCTATCAAGTGGCAAAAGGTTGGAGCATGAGTTTTGCTAGATCTAGCTTGATAGTGTGTAGCAATTGGAGGTAGTGCCTAGGAGCTTGCAAGAAGAGTCAAGATGAGATTGTTACATGATCTCCATGACATGTATAATATACGTATAGTTGGGGTTTCCACCAAGCTTCCCATTAAACATCATAGTTCATATGTGTGTGATTGTTTGTAGCCTTAATGTATGCAACATGTATCTGATTTTATTTTATGATGATCAATGGTGAAGAGATTTTATCGTGTATGAAGCTAAATAGTGTGTGATTAGGATAACCTCAAAAAATAACACATTTATTGTTCAAATTTCTACAAAAACGTCTTATATCTACACAATTTCCTTCACCATTTTAATCGCCTCACCGAGTTCTTTCCGTGATTCCACATACAAGGTTTCCATGTCTCAGAATAAATATCCACACCAACACTAGAAATTGGGATACATTTTTCAAGAGTTGTCACAAACAGAACACACAACCAAGAATTACCAACTTGTACACAAACAATCCCCCATCCCAACTTTCCCATCCGTACTTTGAGGCTCCATCAAACTTAAGTCAAGGAAGCATTTAATATTCTCATTAATCTAATAACCTTTAAAGTGTTTTTCATCCGCTGCTTAATAATTTAATGGTGCATATCTTGATATTTGTGTTTCAATATTGAATGTTGCATTACCAAAAAACATTGTTAGCAACACTGCACAATTTCAATTTACAAGCCTCAATGCCAGACGGTATTTAACAAAAGAGCCATTTATCATTGCTTTTTTGGTTGGTTGTAGGTAAACACAAGTCTCGTCTCATAGTTTGAGAGGTGCTTATGAGATGATTAATGTAGTAGCAACAACGCTTTTACTATGTAACGTTGACTGAATTTCAATGCATTCATTGCTGGTATATGCCTTATCAATGCATACATTTTAGAGAACAAATCTAGCATCACAATTAGGCCTTTTTGCATTTGTTTCAATCAATGTAAGCGGGGAATGGTTGCATATCCTTATTGATATTTGTTTCCCGCCATGCAAACCTTTAAATATATCCCACAAGCCAATCACAAGTTCAAAGCATCATATTTTCAAGCCAAAAGGCATCATCACATATATATAATGCAATCCATCCTGACCCAACCAACCCCTGTAATTTATTATGAACTCAAATTCAGATAATTTTTTTTACAAGGGATAACATAACTGGTAGAAGTTTATTGCACGCCATTTTGAAAATCATAACTTGTCTTTATGATTTCCATGCAATCCTCCACATAAAATTTACCAAATAATATGTCTATCATAGTGTGTTACATAATGATTATGAGTCCAGGCTAAAACATTTTCGTACCAGATCCAACCAGAAGGTCAAGTCCCTCCCAGAAATAGCAATCTCCTTTTATGATTATAGTTACAATCACCAATAATCACCACAAGAACACCGTCTCTCATTGAAATGATGGAAGCGGTTGGAATCCCTCATAACAATCTCTCTTAAAATAATTTTTGAGATGAACTTGATGGCAGAGTGGTAATCACCACACACTCAAAGGTTCTTAATTACCCAAATAGTTGTCCCACAGGATGTCTTAATAAGCCCAAAAGCAATGGCCAACTTCTCACTATAGTGGCAAGGAAATTGTTCCTTATGATCCTCTTCCACATCGTTCAATACAAATATTCTGTCAGGTACATAACCCATTGCGTTCATCTCCCTAGATAATCTATACAACTCTTCAATCTATCCCTATAATATTCTCCTCTTTCAAACATTCTAGGACATCTTAACAGGTAAGTCCAGCCTCTGGAATGTTGTTGATGGAAGAAGGTTGAACTGATATGTTGAGAACATCGTTGGGGTTTTTAGGGAGAAACACTCTTGTGAACAAGGAGCTATTATTTAGAAGGAGTCTGAGAAAGCAAGGAAATCTAGGAAAAGCAATCATATTGTTAAGAAGAAGAACATAGTCCTCCTTTCTCTGGTGTTGGGAGTCAACATCACCGTTTTGAAGACTATGGAAATCTCCCAAAAATTCTTGGTGAGGCGAGTAACAGGTCAAAAATTTAGGTCCTTAACCCCAATAACATTGGTGGACAAGGAAATATCACCTATTGTAAAATGACCTCCGGAGGTGTCTCTGCTAGCTTGAGGTTGGATTCATGTGTGCTTCCATGATGCGGCCGACGCTAATAACGTACAAGAGATGGTTTGGAAAATTGATTATTTATAGATATTATTATACATTGTATATTATTATTTACAGTTAAGAAAATTTGTATACAAAATTGATTCATAAATTAAAAACATTCTTTAGTTCACAAGGATAGGACTTATTCCTAATAACCATAGTACTTTTATCTCAACAAGTTTTATGTATTTCAAAAGAATTCAAAGTTGTATGTTTAATTTTTGCCTATGTTTCAAAGAGCTACATTTAAAATTGGATTTGTTCTTTTGGATGTTTTTGGAAATTATCATTTTTATAATAGATGTAAATTATAATCAAGTCATGAGAATGGAATATTTATGGAATCTTCTTGTTTGATGAGTAATAATGTCCCAAATTTTGTTTATTGAGCCTTGCAATTTTGAGATCCCTAAAGGATTTAGGAAACACCCCCTCACCCCTCCAATAATAAAAGAAAAAACTCGTTAACCTATATTCAACCTTTTGGTCACAACTTCCACTCTAACCAATTCCAATTCCAATGCTTGTTAGATTTTGGAGTGCACACTTAGAAATGAACAATTGATAACGGAGAGAGTATGAAACTTTATTTTTTAATGATCTTGTAGCGATGATGTAAAATCATCCATGTACATCATGTCATTTATAGTACCCTTCAAAAGGGATGGTGGTTAAACAAAAAAACATTGATTACATGTTAAAAAATAAACATTGAAAGTGTTGCATGATGTCAATGCTAAAAATAAAGTCATACAATAATTAACACGTTGTCATAAAAAATATAAAATTCAGATGTATTATTCTCATCTAATCAATCTTTACAATAGGGATGTATTTACTCATAATTGATCTTCTCATCATCATATACTCACACCTTGATGAACATTAGAAAATAGGCATAAACTAGTCCTTCCAAACAATTGTGGGGAAAATCAAACAAAAGGTTTGATTTTCATCCCTTCCATGGACACCTTAAAATATGCATTGCCCTTCAAGCAAGGATTTATCTCAATTAAAACATAGGATTTTAACTCGAAGATTCACTCAAGAAGTATACTCTACCCAACAATGTCATCAATTGTTCTAATATCAAACTAAGTCTAATACTTTTGGCTTACAACAACACCTTTATCCCAAAATAAAATGCATTGGACCTTAGTACCCCACTATGGCTAAGTACACTATATACTCCTCTATCCACTTAGACAATACTTGATTACTCTTTAAATATTCCATTTATCGTCATGGCTTAGTGAAAAATTCATATTTCTCGAGGTATAAATTGCACAGTAACATATTCAAACAAAGTCCTATAAATAATATTTCTTTCCCATTTTTCCCAAGAGCCAATAAAATAGTTATTTTTACTGAAGCACCCCTTCCCAATGTTAGCTTCTACCTTTCCCAACCCATTTCCAAGCATAATTACTATCCCTAAATAATCTTAGGGAAAATTTGTGGTCAAGGTTAAAATAATTAAAGTCACTTAGAACCCATTTTGTAACTTAAACCCCACCCCCAAAGTCATTAAACCCTAATTTAACTTATCTACCATATTTCACAAATTTTAGACAATTATTTCCCATTATTGTATGTTGGCTCTATGAGAGACTCAAAGTTAATGGGATGTTTCCAAATATGGTCTATTCTTGTCTAATGTCCTAACATATTCCATCTTTTTTGGCAAGAAGGTCTTGTTTGAGAAACATATAATAATTGCCATTAAGTAAAGCACGAAATGTTAAAGATTTAACGGGGAATCACATTCATTATATATTATTGGTGTCTTAGAATCTCTAACACTACCAATCCAAATGCCACAACAAACTACTTTGCACAAAGAAATATAAACAACAATAAATCAACTAGTGAAAAAAATAGACAATTTTATTTTATTTTTTACATTTTTCGATAGTCACGGAAGATCAAAGAAACCCCCCAAAAAAGAAGAAGAAAAGTTTGTATTGATTGTAGAAAAATTACAAGTGTGGGAAGAAGCATGTGGAGGAATCATTTGAGCTACATTTAGAAAGGGTACATATTTTAGAGCAAGGAGTGAAGATGTGAATAATGATAACTTTGTATGTATTTTATGTACTTGTTAAATATTTCATATACATGTCAATCTATTTATTGTGTTAAGTCACTTATTTTCAGGTTAAGGCGTTTGAAGTAGTTACTTAGGGTATATTTCCAAGGTAATTCCTAACAATTGAACTTAAAGCATTGTGCTTAAGGTTGATTACTACATTGTTCTATGAGTTAGGAAAAACTATGGGCCCTCTTTCATTAGACACTTGATCAACTTTGGAGGGACATATCTACTTCTATAGTGAAACACATAGAGGAATATTTAATCCAAAAAAATATACTCATAATGCATTTTTCTATGCACGATATTTTCTTTTTATTCATTGTGGTACTTATAACTTTGAGCACAATAACTAGCATAAGGTCAGGGGATATAAGCCCAACCATATAATAGGGGATATTTACCGACAAACTGGCTAGTATAGGGGGAAGACACCTAGAGATCAAGTCAATTATGAATAACTGTTTTGGCTTAGGACCATTATTAACTTAGTGAGAATCAATTATATGATGTGGAATATGCGTGGGTTAATCCAATGCATCGTGAGCACTAATAATTCTTGATTATTAGCATGATGGTTTGTCATCATGGTCAAGTAGATATCTATGCTTAAACACAAGCGTGGATCTCAACCCTAACCTATGACTTACGGTGCGTGTACTAAAACAACTTAGGTGTCAATACAGAACATGTTTCAAAACATGATTGACTTAATTTTTCACTTTTTATTATTATAGTTATTTCCTTAACTATTACTATAGATAATACATACATATAGTTAGTGGCCCTTGATTACTAGTGAAGTGAAGTGGTAATATTCTCTCACCAATATTTTATTCCCCTGGTACAAGTTAGTTAGCTTAAAATAAATACATAAAATTGCCATAATAATGAACAATGTTGCTAGCTTAAATAACCAAACACCTCTCAATATCTTTAAAATATTTATAATTTTTAAAAACTTCTTTTAACTTTTAGTTTTCATATTACTACTCAATAGCATATAAATAAATAAAATTAATATATAAATAAACAAAATTAATGATAAAAAAAAATTTACATACCTCTTTTATGGTAGGTATTGTATATGTCATCATAGTCATTCAATTGGAACGCAGATTTTCAGATTTTCAAACCTATTAAAATATCCATTAAAAAATTAAATTAATTGCTCACATGAACTTTGAGCCAAAACATTAATTCCGCCATGCGGTTAAATTTGTTTTGTTTCATAAAATTGCAAAAACAAAAACGAAACAAACTCAGAGACCTCTTAAGGATTATTACTCGACTTTTCTGAGTGGGCAACTTGCGAGCTTCATTATTGTGGAAGACTTGCGAAATTAGTTCAGGCCATTCGAATCCATTCACATTCACAGCTTCGAGCTTGCATCCTCAACTATCCGTCGATTTTTCTTTTGCAGGATTTGGACACCATTTCACCATTAAACCTTCAGAATTTTTCTTCTAATAGTGAGGTTTTAGCAAGCTTTTAAAGATGGAGAAGGTACACAAAGACCAAATTAGCAGGTTTAGTAGTAAGTCACAGTTCCCAACAACTAATTTCGAGGCCTCCTATAGTTCGAGGTATCCAGTAATACGTGGTCCTATGGGAAGAGGAGGGCATTAGCAGCGGGGGCTGTTATTTATAATAATCACAATGCCCAGATGCATTCATCAAGGGGATTTCATTGACCTAGCAATCAGTGCATGAGGAAAATTCCTCCAGTATGGAAACCGCATCGCTGAACACATGACAGAAACTAGATAGCAGAGGATTTTCTGTAGGGAGGCAATGACAGCGACCATAATTTTCATCACCTAAGCCCCCACCAAGTGGCAATTTTTTCCAGGTGAGAAATTTTGAACCCCGTCCACATTTGTTAGGAATCAATATGGAGTTGGAGTTGCATACCTTTCTGAATCCGATATCCGTCAATTTTAAGTTGTTGCTGCGTTATTCAGGTTGCATTTTTTTTAGATTTTATTGAGAGATTGTTGTTTTTTTTGTATTGGTTTACAGTCTTCCCTCTTTGTTTAATTAATGAAGGTGATACACAAAGTGCATAAATATAATAGGATTCCATAACCAGGTCTCCTATTTCAAAAATGAAAATAATTTTTTTGTATTGGTTTCCAGTCTTCCCTCTTTGTTTAATTAATGAAGGTGATACACAAAGTGCATAAATATAACATGATTCCATAACCAGGTCTCCTATTTCAGAAATGAAAATAAGTAAACACTGAAGACCAGAAAAGATGACTTAGCGTACACATCTGGTCTTCCGACAATTACTCAGATTTTCAAAAACTCTTTAACATGTTCTAAGATATTTTTGACATGTGATTTCGCTTCAAACTTTCAACTCCAACGGAAAGAAATGTCGCATTATCATTGTAGATATCCTATGGGTCGTTTGAATTTCTGCATCTAGATTACATGCCTTGCTTTCAATTACTGGGCCATTCCATGCCCTTACAGGCTGCAATAACATTATCTATGATGAATTGACCTTTAATGAAACAAGTCTGCCTAGGTTTGATAATAATCATGAGAATATGCTTGATTAAGAGTGCTGAGCTTTGGTAAGACTATTACATGAGTCATTCAACAGAGTGATAGGCTTCTAGCTCATAGTCACTTTGGAATCATTGACCTTGGGTATAAACTTGTTAATACCTTTGTTTAAGTTGGTTCTCAATGATTGCTCTATGATGGATTATTTGTAAACCTCTGCAAAATGTCTGGATTGACAAAATACTAGGTAGCTTTATAAAATTAACCCTGGAATCTGTCTAATCCCAGGACTTACCATCATCATTGTTCATGTTTGAGAGGGTAGCAGCTAGCTTACCCAAAGTCAGCAACTAGTCACACAGTATTCTTTGCGCTTCATAAATTTTGTGAGATGACTCCAAGACAGGGTTGCATTGATGTTCCTCACTTAGTATTTGCAATTGAAAATTCTTTCGTAGAGAGAACTTAGAAGTAAATTGTTTCTCAATTTCATCTTTTAAGCCTACCCTTGGTTGATTTGATAGTGGAGATTCTCTTTTCAAGCCTTCTTTTGAATATAGGGCCCCAAAAAAATCCTTTTGTAGGCCTATCGTGCATTTTAAGCCAGTGGATGATGGCCCTGTAATTGTGTCCCTTTGGCACTTTGAATCTTGACAACTTTCAGATGATTACTGAGTGTGGCCACCTTGAATTGAAGTGCTTCATTGAAAAGGATATTCTGGAGGCATTTTCTTATAGATTCCCTTATTCTTTGATAACATTTATGTTTAATTTGGATGGAAGAAATTTTTCCTCCCATAGGCTTTAAGGAGAGAGCTTCCTTACAAGTTATATAAACATTATTTTGCCAACCCCAATCAGAATTTATTCTTTAAGGTCTTTGGACAAGTTAAACTTCAGACATGCTTTTCTGGCCCCTAAGGTTTGTAAAATTTCTTAGGCCTATGATAGATAAAGTGAGTGAGAGAATAAGAAATATGTTTGTGGAAAGGCCAATATTGCATGGCTATCTCAGGGAACTTGATGCACACAAGGAAACATAACTGTGCATTTCTCTTTGGTGAGAGTTTCTCATACCACCAGGAGAAGCCAACTAAGGTGTTTATATGTACCGAGGACTCAAAAAATAAAACAAAAAAGAAGCCCATGGTCAAGCTACCAGTAGTTTTCCAAAGCCATCTGAGACTCCCCTACCTCCTGCATCCAAGCCTTGATGATCATCCATAGAGGAATGTGGTCCATGAAATGGCTAAGCAGTGATTGATGCTGATAATCAACACACACATAATTTTATTCAGAAAGCTAAATGGCTAGTGGAGTTCCATCATGATCAGATCCATTTCATTGTGGAAGACTTCCAAAATGAACTTTCTAGGGCATTTTGACCATTCAGGGATTTCTCTTGAAATTCTCAGTCAAACTTGGTCAAACAGTCCTGAAATTATCGTTCAAAACTGGTCAATGCACTGGTCAAACATGCAGTCAAAGATGTGGTCAACGCTGCAGTCAAACACTCTAGATTTCCTCGGATTTCATGCCACCAAAATTGGTCTCCAAAAATCGGATTCTGTCCCAGAAATCGAGAGTCGACCAAAACTCTAAGAAATTTTGTCAAGGCAACTTTTGAATGTATATTTATTATTAAGGACTTATGGATTTTTGACACCTAATTTGTGGAAGGTTCTCAAACTCTCCATTCTAGGAATACACTGATTGCCTGGTAAATAAAAGGAAAAATCCGTTTTCTCGAGCAAATCTATCTCTTCTCTTTGGCGGTTAAGGAGCACAAGATTGTGAAGGCCATGTTGGGTCCCTAGTTGAAGGATGAGGTCGTGAAGATCATCTCTGTGAAAAAGCAGTTGAGGGCTAGGCAGAGAACTCGATTCCACGTAGAGATCATAATAATAATAATTTTTTATTTTATTTTTTTGCAAATAAACGAATAAATAGAAGGAAATTCATACTGCTAGTTTAAAAAAAAAACAGAGAAAGAATCGAATACTAGAAGAACCCATTATTTGTAATTGAAAACATTGTAATTTATGAAATGAAAATTCACTTGAGCATTCACCGAAACTGTAGTAGTCTATATGTCTCAGAAAAGTTGTGCAAATAGTTTAAATTGCAGTCTCTGATACAAGGAAAAATATACATAATGGCCACCCTCGAGAGGGGCTAGCGATAGGATGGACAAGATTACTAAAGAATAACACTTAAACAATGTAGCGTGACCATGAAAAAGCCACAAGTATACTCTGTTAAAATTTCCAACAGAAAAAACTCAGGAACAAAAATTAGGGCTATTTGCAAAAAAAATTAGGGCTATTTTAATGGTTCTCTTTCTTTCAATCAATCCACAGAAAAAAGATTCGATTGAAGTTTGTGGATTCTTTAAATCATCATATGATTTTGGATTAAATCCCTATGAGGAATTTATTCATTCAATCTTATCCAAAGAAGGAATTTTCTGTTAAAATAAGGGAGTGAAAGAACTGGGAAAATTATTTAGGAATCTAATGACCTTTCTACGTGATCTGACTATCTGCTATGATGGGATATTCATAAGTGCTTGTGGAAAATTATTCATTCACTTTGAATATGAGAATAGAAACTCTTTAGTAGCATGTAAATCATCAAACAAGAGGGAGTCTGGGATCATTCTTCTCCAAAAGAACTGTAGGGACACCGGTTGCTAGAACAATTGCAAATATTGAATTAAAAAGAACTTATTGATTCTTTTCAAAAAATATTTCTCCTTGGGACATCATTAAGGAGAGATTAATGAGTAGATATAATTATGCTTTATGATTAGAAACACTGCAAAGGAGAATGTGCATTCTAGCCTCTAATCCTAATAGGAGAAAAGAACTTTGAACGAGAAATCTATTTAACCTTGCAACAATATGCCTCGGACCGACTCTTTTGTTTGACCAGGTGTACTTACCAATAGAGGGCTTGATGTCGAGCAAGTCCCAGTCCTGCATGAGGTCCTCCACCCATTCCCTCGCCGGATCGCTTACGATGTTTCCTCCTCACTTCTCTGAAAAAAGCAAGGTGAGATTAAGGTCGCCAACAATGATGGTATTTTCTAGATTCTCCATTCCTGTCAGATTTCTGATGGAGTCCCAGCAAGCCTTTGTCTCCCCTGCATTTACTGGGACATACACATTGATGAGACAAATGATCTCTTTTGTGTCAAGATGCTGAAGTTTCAAGAACAACTAGTGAGTGTTTAGGATCTATTTGACCATCGAGAATTTTTTAATATTCAAGAGAGTACCCAGCCTGCATGAGGCTCCTCGAGCAAAGACTGCTTGTCCTCCACCTTTATTCCAAAATTTCTTACTTATTTGGAGGAAGTCTTTGTCCTCCATTTTAGTCTCCTAAATGAGAAGTATGTCTGGGGTTTCTATCCTTAGAAGAATTCTTATGGCTTCTTCTTTAACTCTGCTCCCCATACCCCTGCAATTCCAAGAGACAACCTTCATCACATACTTTTTTGGGTGTGATGAGCTCCCTTGGAGCCCTGAGTTTGATTTCTTGTCATCTTCGGCGTTTTTGCCAAGAGTCTCTTGAGGGTTGGTTGACTGCCCTGGAGCTTATCTTTGTAGGTTTCCTGTTCTCTCTTTTCATGGGCGGACTTATGGCCTCTTGTGGATCTTCTAGCCAAAGTTTGTGAATCCCCTATTTCTCCGTCCTCCTCTGAATCCTCCGATACTTGTTCTTCCTCAACTTCTGCATATTTTTCTTTAGATCTATCTGCGGCACTTTCTCCTTGCCTCAAGCTTGAAGGGGTCCCTTTGTCTGGGGATCCTTTCTTATGCATCTCGACCTCCTGGGTGTCCTCTATTGCTGAACTTAGGGGCCTGAATTTGTTTTCTTGACCATTCAAGGGAGGGGTTTGAAGAACAGAAGCCGGCTTAGGGCCTTTGCCATTTGGGACGCCAGATTTGTCAGATTTATGGGAGGTCTTTGTCTGCTTGACTTGGTTCCAACCCTTCTCCTTCCCTTTCTCCGCCTCTCCATTACTCGAACAACCCCTAGCAAAGTGACTGTAGACATGGCATTTCCGACACTTGAAGGGAAGCTGCTCATAATCTAGCTTTTGCACATGGGTCCAACTGTCTACAAATAATGAATACATTAAATTAAGGATATCCCATACTAGAAGTATCAATTTAATATTGGCTACCTCTGCCCCTTTCGAAAAATGTTCCACATCAAGAAATCAAGCTAACCATAGATTCCCGGTGTCTTCTTATTTCACCAAAAAAGAAAGGCAAAACAAGCTTTGCCAGTATTTCATCATGCTAGAATCTGTCACAAGATGGTAGAGTCCAACTATGACTTAAAATACCAACCAAGGCGATAAACCCCAAAATTAGTATTGCAGTACCACACCATCCACTTTCAAATTTGGACACTGTCTAGCCCTCCATACAAATTGAGCCATATGGAATTATGTATAGCTATAATGCAGATTTCTCAATGTAAATATGCTTGAAAGATTGCCTATGATGTATTAAAACTCCAAAAAGAATGCTTCTCGTTGAATATGAAAGTATTAATCCAATGGCTTACTGAATGTAGATGCCTTCCAGATCTTCCCAGTTTATCAATGAGGAGTCTACTTAATTGAGTATCAATTTCAAAGTGCTTAGTAAAACCTACGGTAACATTTCCTTTAAAAAATTAATCCACTTAGAAAATCCATGACATAGCCATACAAATCACAGAGATCATTGCCCAGGCCTACCAAGATCTCCTTCACCTCATGACACATTTCCTTTCCAATAATAAATGTAATCTTCTAGATCCTAAACTAGCCAGGTTCTTCCTACTGTTCTTTTGATTGAGCCTCTTACCCCTCATGTTGTATGAGGCCTTGATCCACATTGAAGACCTACTCAAGCAGCCTCCATATGGAGGAGGTTGGCTTGATAGCCATTTTTTTTCTCTTTATGCCTTTTCTTTATTATGAATCATCTTTTGAAGTGTTACTTCACATATTTGGGGCACTTTTGAGGTGTTAGTTCACATATTTGGGGACACCTTTTGAAGCCTTTATCTAGATAGTTTCATGCATATTTGTTTGCTTGAGAGAACAGTTCACATCTCCATAGGCACAAGAAAATATGTGTAGGCATGCCACATCAACAGGGGCTACAATCCATATTGCTGTTTCTATTGACTGTAAATTACACTTAAATTCTTCTGTAAAGGGCTTTGATTAAAGGGAAAAATCTTCCATCTAAACAAGAATGTCTGTTGAGGTGTTTCCTATTCTTTTCCCTTGCTGATTCTTGTTATTAAATTGGATGATTTATTGCTATCATCCAAGTGAAAGGTAGGGTAGATCCTAGTTTATAGAAAGGTCACCTCTTTGTTGCCATACATATGTACGTGGAGCACCCTTGGAAGGGCCCTCTAGTTAATTTTTTGCAATCTGAAACAACATTCATAGATAGATCCTAGCATGTTGTAACAACATTATCTCTCATCACCATTCAAATATATTCTAACTCTCTAAATATCCTTCGACCCCATTTGTCCTAAGTTCATGTTTGGCACCGGTCTTCCTTTTATATATACCAACTTCCCATCATCTTTTAACACAATTTCATCGTTACTACTACTATTACCACCAGTATTAGTTGATGTTGCTTGTTTGACCATCCTCTACTCTGGGAGATGACGAAACAAGAGATGTCGGCACTGACCAATTAGTATGCCTGTCATCTTGAAGGGAAAACCAATTTGTATTGGTGAACATTGTCTCTCTCAGGCTCACACCATCCTATTTTCTGCTCATTTTGAGAGAGAAGACAACCACTTCTGCTGACTCATCATCAAAGAAGGCATCCTCATTATCTCTACCAATGGCTCCATGAGCCTCTTCCCCATCTTCACTATCAAACATTCCATATCAGAATACTTGACTCAGGTTATTGGCCATTGTTGACTTATCATAATCTCTGCCACGAAAATTATCTTCATTGCCAGCTATAGTCCATTTGTGTACTGTTGATCGTCTGCATGTCCACTAGACAACGTTCCCCACTACATTACATTTTGAAGGAACATTTGTTTCCCAATTAGTCCACTCGTCGTTTCTCCGCAACAATGACTGTGTCAAGATATTATTTATCCCCAACTGAGTAAGCTTGTTTTCAATTCGTGTAAAGTGACCAATGTTCCATATTCTTGGTGCAACTTTTCCTGGGTAAGATTTTTGTTGGCTTATTCTGATCAACAGGAACAGTGGGATTTCTTTCTGTTTCCAAAAAACTTTCAATTAAGTTACAATGCTAAAGGAAATTCTTGATAGGAGATGTGTTATTGTTCTCTAAGCATGACACTATGAATCTCTCCACTTGATGATGCAAGGAATTGTTAAAAGGATAATAAAAAAGCAGATGTATAATCATTTGAATAGCACCCAACTTGACTAATTCCTGCTGAGCAACTTCACTGCCCATCCTTAGTGGGACTATAATGAATTCCACTATCTTTAAACAGAGCTTTCCAAGAGGAGGACAAAGTTCACCATAGGTAGTTGGTAATGTGTTTTCATCAGAAGATACATCCAACAACTTCAACAAGTCACCTGCATCTGGAGAAAGATATTCATCGTTGTCCCTGTCCAAGTCAAGTTGAAGTGGAAATTCATATTGGTCATTTATCTAGATCATTGTATCTCGCAGGAAATCATATTCAGATCATTTCAACTGAAGTTATAGTACAGGAGGAAAATCAAGGAAAAGAACGCCCTTTATAATGTAGCTAGCACATACAATAGGGCTACTAGTGACTGCTTCAGATTTAAGAGTTAGAGTTCCTCCATCAATAACTTGTGCCGGGGTATCCATCAAAACAAGTGGAGTGTTTGAACCAACCCGAGCATATATGTCAAGCTCAGAAAGAATCTTATCCTGCTATATAAAGTCATTAAAACCTCACATCCTAGATAGGCCATTTGTGAATATGATCTCTGCTAAGTGAATATAGTAATCTCCAGCAAGAAGATCACCAATTATAAAAGAAAATTTTCCAAACTAAGCTGTTTGATAGAAAAATGGGCATTCTTTCTCAACAATTGTCTCATCTGTTTTAACTTTTTAGCGCATCTCTGCCCATAAATGTAAATTTTTTTGAAAAGCACTTCCCAGGGAATTGTCAAAGGAGGACAACAATTTTTTGGAGGGAATTTTGACTATTTCTTCAATTTCAAATGTAAAAATGATTCATTTTTCTGAAATGGATCCTAGTTGGAGATCATCAGCACAATGCGCCATACTATGTTGTTCGTGAGTGTGCATAGCTCTCTATGAGTTGCTATCCAACTGAGTATCCTTTTGGGACTATAGTTCGTTAACAACACTCTCAAGAAGAGATTCTATATTTCCACCAGCTTCGTTTATCAATTCACAAGCTTGTCCTTCAGAACTAGTGAAAGTAGACACTGGGCATTCTTCCTCCTCTATCACCAGTTTTTCTTCATCTAATCCCATAAATTTTCCAGTGTTCCCAAGCAGCTTCACATCATATTTCCTAAGCATTATTTTACTGCTTATCCCTTGTCACCTTACCTGTGTCTTAAGAGATTGGCTACAAATGGGTGATTTTTCTCCCCTCCATTTTATCATTATTCTTTATGCAGCCTTCTAACATTCAAAAGCTGCAAAAAATTCTTCCACATTTTTCATGTAACTGGGACCCCTCTGTGAATTAAAATTTGATCCACGTGAAGTTGGGATAATGATGAAAGGTCGTCAAGTAGATATATGCCCACTGCCTTCTCTTCTTATTTGTTGATTTGGATAGTTTTCTTTGTGTGATAGATTATCTTTCAATAATGCAGGTGGTTGTGCAATTTGTTCCATGTTTTTAGAATTCATAATTTCTATTGCAAAAATGTCCTTGTCCATTTTAACACATGCACCATCAAAATCATCAGCTAAAACCTTTGTAAATTATGCTTTTTGACCATGTTCTGTCCCTACTCCATACTCAGTGTTTGAATAAAATATTTTCAAATCACCTGCATGCTTCCTTTCTTCTCTTGCTGGATCCTTGCAGGCACTTGTCTGCTTCTTGTATAGCCACAACCAAAGATTGGAACGTAGATGGAAGCCCAGGAACTATAAATACTCAAAAGATGAATCAATTCCATCTATTATTCTATGATCATCACAGGTCTGAGTTCAAGTAGATAGAAGCCACACCTGTTAAGGGTTATTTTGATGACAGTTTGGGATTGTTGTGAAGGTATCATTCTCCTTGAAGCCATCCGCACTAGTTTGGGTCACCTACAGCTAGGCCACAAGGCTTAAGAACCCTGTCCTGGAGGCCGAGAACCTACAACAATAAAGCCACAGTTAGGGCTGCTTTATCATGAGGTTGTGTAGTGGGTTTTGAAGCCTAGAAGAGGCTTATGGGCTACCAGCATTTGAAGGGACTGGTTGAAGGTAATACAATAAAATGCTTTACTTAGTCTAAACCTACCTCCATTTTGTGACTGATGTTCTTCTTAGTTGCTAAATATGTTCCTTATCAATAGATGGTCCTGACATACCCTTCAAAAGCGCAGCTCATTAGATTGATGTTGAAGCAGGAATTGAAATAAAACTGTATGAACTCTATCCTACTTACCAGTTACATTTATCACTCTAGTATTGGGGAAAAAGGAGATAGCCTCATAGTTGGAACAATCACTGATAATACATGTTTAGCTTAGGAACTATCTTTTAGTCTATCTGCCATGATGGAGTTTGATAATACACTCTCTCACACACTCTCAATACTTTGTTAGCCCAGGAACCATCTTTTAGCCATTGTATCTCTTAGTCTTTGTTCTCTTGTAGTTTGTACCATGATAGAACTAGGGTTGGAAATGGATGTGGTGAGCTTAATCATCAACTGGATTGCCTTGAGATGCAATTGAACTGGAGGGAACCATCCATCTTTTGTTTCCATAAATCTTCACCATAAATCCATTTATTTTTTCACATTTTCAGTTTTCATAAATCTTCTCCATTCTGTATCTGGGCACTGTGGTTGAATTTTTTTCAGCAAAATGAGGTGCAAAATACAAGTTTTTTGTGCAGGTCAAGAATTTGGTAAAAGATAATCTTTTCCAGGTACCTTGTTCAGGTATCCATTGTCAAAGTCTAGTACTCTCTATTTTAATTTTTTTAAGGGACTGAGGCTTGTATTTTAGCTCTTGCATTTTTTATTGAAATTGTATCAGATAAGATTCAATTTAAGGGAATGAGGTTTGTAGTTCAGCTTTTGCATTCTTATACTCAGTTTCTTTGCTCAGAATTTTAGATATCCATTATCAAATTATTTTGAAAATTTGTTTTTCAAGACATGGAGTAATAGTCCTGCTTTTTTTCTCTATAGATTTGAAGAAAGATATCCTGAATAAGAGATTTGTGGATAGAGTTTTCAGAGATTGACACTCTTAATTGGGGTAAAGTAGTGGCAAGAAGCATTGGAAACTAGGGCTTTCTAACGAGGTCGTAAGTTTTAAGGCTTATCATTGATGTTGGCAAATCTTAACAAATATTGCATGTTGTTTCAAATTAAATTCTAAACTTTAATTTTTTTTCCTTTGAATAAACTCACTGCTTATTGTAGTGTCTTCTTATTTATTTGAATGTTAGTAGCATTTGTAAATTTGTGAAACAAACTGCAGTACTAGCCTTTGAGGCTTATAGTGTTATTCTTATATTTTTTCTGTTTATATCCATTTTTCCATTTTAAAGTATCAAGAAAAACATGAAAATTGAAAATATCCGAGTGGTGACTTAGTTGAGATAGTTTTAAGCACCAACAAGAGCTGTAATGCGTTTGACCCCTGCTATAATAGATCACTAAAAGAGTGGAAACCTGCATAAAAATGAGGAAAATTTTGAAGATCAAAATTGTGAAAACTTTGATGAGTAAAGCTTTGAGCAGTTTGTAACAATTGCATGGAGTTGCTTGTACTGTGAACATTAGTTTAGGACCAGTATAGCTTTGAGCAGTTTGTAACAATTGCATGGGGTTGCTTGTACTGTGAACATTAGTTTGGGAACAACACAAAACAAAGGCAAAAATGATTAAAACTATATTTCACAATTTGTACCAAATAGATAGATTTTGAAGTTATGAATATCTATTTGCAGCCCACTCCAGCTATCTCTTGGGCTGCCTTCTTATTTTTAAATTAATTGTTGTCATATTCCAACAATTTCCATTTTGAAAAAAATTTATCAGATAACTTGTTCAAGCCCATTCATCACTCCCTTTTTAAACCAAGAGATGCCAAAAACCACCATAGTTCTCTAATAACATTGTTTTCGTAATTTTGTCTACACAATTTTCTTGGGCGTGGACTTTTAAAGATCTATTCCATCATCACCATTGACTTGTCTTACAAAATGATACTTCATATCAATATGCTTAGTCTTACTATGAATGTTGTATTTGTAGCCAAATCAATAACACTTTGGACTATCATAGAATATAATTGTGCTATCTGCGTTATTCCAAGCTCAATTAGAAGACCCTTCAACTGAATTTTTTCTTTGCAAGCGTGTGAAACAACGATGTGTTTCTGACTCTAGTAGATAAAGCAATTGTTCCTAAAGCTTTAAGATCCAACTAATAGATCCATCCCACAAGAATAATAAAAGCAATTGTTCCTAAAGCTTTTAAGATTCAACTAATAGATCCATTCCACAAGAATAAAAACATAATTTGAAGTTGGCTTCTTTCTTCTTCTCCTCTTTTTATTTTTAATTTCTAAATCACCTTCAAATTTGGAGTAGGTTTTTTGTTTTTTAATTTCTAAATCACCTTCAAAAGCTGCGGGAGGTGCAGCATGTTAACTCACAATTAATAGGATGCCACGTGGGAAAACAAGCAGAGTTTGCAGCACCCAGTTTTACAGTTGCTTGGGGATAAGAAACATTTGAGAGGGGAGAACTGTAATATCCCTTCCTAAATAATTTTGTCAATAGTACCACAAATTTTCTATTTTGCTAATTTTGGGGGCCTAAGATAATTTTGGAGAGGAAACATAGGACAAGGGGGTCGAAATGTTTGCCTTGGTGGAATGTGGGGGGCACCTCCCCAACTAATATGCACTCCTTGAGGAGAGAGAAATCGTATGGCCAAGGGAAGAGGTTTGAATTGCTTAGTGAGGGGCCCACATGGAGGAAATGAACATAAATTATAAATAGGAGAGAGGAAGCAACATTTGAGGCCTTTTGATAATTTGACATTTGAAGTGTTTCTCTAGCTGTTTAACAGAGTTACATAGTGTTGTTCAACACAAGAGTTTCTCAAGGAGGAAGCTCAACCTTTCTTCGACGGACTCTGAGTACCACCCTAGGAAGGATTCTTCATAAGTTTCAGGAGTTAGATAGAGGGCCATGCATGTAGTATGGTTTTTGAGCAACTGAGACGCATTCAGGAGGCCATGCAGAGAGTTGAGGAGGAAGAGATGGAGTTGGGAGTTGTAGCATTGTTGAAGTAATTTTTGGTCAATTCTAGGAAAAAGGAGGAAGATTTGCAAGGGTAGAATTCAACACAAAACATCAAACTGATTTTCCAGAGGAGAAACTATGTCATCCTACCCAGAAACTACACAATCATTGTGGAGGCACAATTATGGGGTGGCTTGTGAAAGGATTTTGAGAGCTGGGTTTCTTGGGCTTGGCTTGGGGTGCAATTGAGAAGATTTTTCCAACCATTTTGGGACATTCATTCCAACATCAGTCACAGTTCTAGTTTTTCTGCACTTAGAGGAGGTTCAAGCAATATGGGGCCATTTTTTGAGCATCAACACTAGGGCAAACCCTTTCTGGGTTTTTCTAGGTTTTTGATAAGGACCATGTCTAATTTATCAGAATTTTCTAAGCAATTAGTGTTGAGATTTTTGAGTATTGGGGTAGCATCAGATGTGCTCTAGCTCCCAAAATTTGTGGAGGGACTAGAGTACGTGAGATCTCCAAGACCCAGAAAGGGATTTGAGAAATTCCATCCAGTTTAAGAGATAATTAATTAATTACTCTTTTTAATTAAGGACCCTAAGTTTGACTTAGGAAAATTAAAAGATTAAAGGTAATCAATTTAAACATGTGATGGAAATTACTTAAGTCACACAAATCAAGCTTTCTTTTAATCTTAGCCATCGATTCAAGATTAGATCACAGCTGTTGGTTTCCCAACAAGAAAAGTATGAAGGAAAGGCTTGGGGTCAGTTGGAGAACACAAACGGAAGCAGAGCACTAAGACTAAGCTGGAATTCTAGGGCGTGGTTTGCTAAGAATTTCCAGGAGTGTTTCAGCTGCAACGAGGGGTAGTATTGGTGAGAGGGATGATCTGATCCCAAGCCAAGAGTCAACAAGAGGCAGAGAAGCAGTAGTCAAAGCAGTGCAGAGGGAGCAACAACTGCGCCACACAGAGGGCTCAGTGCTACGCAGGTGCTATGCAAACCCAAAAAGTGCAGTGTAGAGGCAGCAGGAGGCCATCAAGGTTTACGCAAGCCTAGCTACGGTAACGCAGGGACAACATAACCCAGTCTAGGGTTACACAAGCCTCTCCTGAGCAGCGGCACACACAGGCTAGCAGAGCTTACACATAGGGCTTTAAAGCTGCGCTGGAGTTTCTAAAGACAAAATGGTTGAGTTCTGTAAATCCTATTTGGGGGTGTGAATCAATCCAGTTTTCCATCTCTGAAACAGAGGTATTGCTACATATTTTTTCTTTGTTCAGGTTAACCAATAAGGTGCCCAAATTTTCTATACTTAGAATCTACTTAATAATAAAAACCCTCCAGCAGCGAGAAGACCGATTTTCCCATATTGGGTTTTTTCGAGGACAGTTGTCCAGAAAATCTTATGTGTCACTTGTCTATGTGCATGTATTCAGTTTAGATCTGGATCTGTGTAGGGCGTTAAAGTGTTTAATTCAATGTTAATAATGAACATTTCAGATTAATAACTTGTATAAGTAGGAGAAGTAAATCGTGATTTAATAGTAGGGTTTTTGCATAAGTAATATTCATAAATTTTCACAGTTAGGAGGGGGGTAATCAGGGTATCAACACAATCAACAATGCAAAAATCGCAAGGTCAGTGCAGATTTTTAGTGGGAAAATTGCAGCAACAGTTTGGCATTGATAAAACATCCACCTGAGGCTTGTAGCTTGCCTTGTGAAAGCCAAGGTGCGCATTTTTTTTTATATTGTACTCCAAAAATATCTTATAATAAAATTTGCCCATTTTGGTGTGTTTGGAGCATTTTTGTTTTATGGGCTTTTGCTGAAAAATATTTGTGTTGGGTTTATTGCATGTTTTTGTTATCACTCTTAATTTTACCATTAGGAATATTATACCTTGAGAGGCTTGATCAACATATCAAGTCAGATTTGAAACAATAGCAAAGTAATCCTTATCGATCGAAGGACATTCTTTCAAGCACACATGAAGAGCCTAGGAGACACCTTCATTGAATGATAAAATGATAACATACTTTGAGCATCTTTTGAGTTGACAATAGAGTGCATTGATCATGACATTAATTGAGCTTTCTTCAAGAATTTGTTGAAACAACAGTCACTCTTGAAGCATAGTTGAAGAACAACACTTGAAGATTTGTTTTTTTCAAGAAATCACCCTTGGAGTATTGTTGAAGACCAACACTTAAAGACTTGTTTTGTTGGAGTAGTCATACTTAGAGCATAGTTGAAGATCAATACTCGAAGAAATGTTTTGTTGGTGCAACCATAAAAGTTTTGTTGAAGCAAACATGAAGTTTTTGTAGAGGTAGATTTGAGAACACTTTCTAGACCTATCTTGGATACATTTTTTAGAAGTATTTGAAGTTTTTGATGGAGGCTTGAAGCAGTATTGAAGTCACCCTAAGGGATTGAAGCAAACTGAGAGGGTTGGATCCGTAGAGGATTGGAGTTGTCGTACAAGGTTGGAGCTTGGATTTGTAGTTGAATTTTAGAGTCCTGTTGAAGCCTAGAAAATCTCTGCTTCAAACATCGGGGAAAACCACCCGGTCGGGACCTTAAGGCAGCTCCTTTTCCATTTGGTATGGTGGCTCCGACTGGATTTAAAGGACCAGTTTCCTTGTAACTAAATGGATTGGATTGGATGGGTGGAAATGGGACTAAATTAACTAAAATAAAACTATCTAATTTAAGCTAAATACTGATAAATAAATTCTAACACTAACCCAGGTAATTATATGTGAATACAACTTAAGATTGTTCCAATTCAACAATAACCATGAAAATGTATTATTAATTAAATTGAAATGTGCAGAAACAAATAAAGATAACTCTGTTTAAGAAATTAAACAGAGTTATATAAACATATTGCATTCATCATTGTATACCATTTACATGTAACTATGACAAATAACGTTTCAATTATACTCAGAAATGATATATAAAAGAAAGCGTTGTTAAAACAAATATACATATAAATGATAGCAATTTTAAAAAGAATATCATAAAACAAAAGAGATCAACAGTGAACAGATAGAAATACCTTGTTCATCTTGAAGACTTTCAAATGCGATCTGATACTCTATCCAATAACTCTAATGCAAAATCAAATTCCAAGGTACAGAAATGCAACACTTCAAAGATAATTCCGCATGAAAATCACCAGATGTGATCATTTTCAAAAAATATATAAGACAATGGAGTACAGAAATGCAATCTCCAAGTCCAAAAATATTAAGATCCAGGACCCCTCTCTAAATGCATGAGAGGGGTTTAAATACTACTTAACTAACTCTAAAAATAGTTTATTACAAAAATTAAGGATTCGGTTCAATGACCGTCCTTTTCCTAGGCTAAAATACAGTGAAATTAAAACTAAATCTATCTATCTATTAACTTTATCTTTAAGCTTGCAGGCATACAACATAGTTTTGAGAAGATGCGGTTGACCGAATTCAGAATTCAACTGTCCTGAAAAGACAGAGTCGGCAAGCGTAGGAGCAATCTTCTCTGTAGCATTGATGATACAATTGAGCGCACTGTGCTGACTGTGTGGCTTTACCAAGTACATCTAGTATGAGTCCCAATTCAATCTTGTCAGCCCTTGGATGGATTTTTCTCTTTCTTCTGCCTTTTGCCTCCATTCTGCTTGCAATTGATTTGCCTGTGGGAGATAACCTGGAATAGTTTCAGAAATCAAGTTAGCTTTGTGTAAATTGTCATTTACACAATCAGTGAGAGTGTTTGCCGCTGTAGATGCCTCCTTTGCTGCCCTTTCTGCTCTTCTGATTTGTGCATCCCAATTATTGAACAATATTTCTTTGTGGTTTTCATTAATGATGGGTGCACCAGCTTTTCTGCCTTCTTCTGTCTTTTGCCATGCTAGATAATCATTGATCTTTTCATTAATCAAATCATAATCATTTCGTAAATCTATGACATGATTTGTGATTTTATCGCTTTCTTGGCACAAAGAATTCCATTGCAATATTTTTTGGCAGAAAACTTCCTCTTGTTGCAGTAGTTGATTGTTCAAAGAGATGGTTTCTGAAATGAATTATGGAAGCTTAGGATCATCCTTATGCTGTTCTTGGATAATCTGTATTTGTTTGTCTTTATCAGCCAGAATTTTCTGATGTCCTGTTTGCATTTCTTGAAGTTGTTGTTGTAACTCTTCAAGCTTTAATTGTACTTCCTTATTGGCATGTACCTATTGCAATTGTTGTTGCAGAGCCTTTATCTGTTCTTCTTTTTCATCCAACAAAAGTTGTATCTCAACTGCTTTATCAATTGTTAAAGAAGCATAAGCTCCTGTTATTTGAGATAACTTAGTGAGATTATGAGTAGGCTCTGTGGCAGGATCTTTCCACAAAACATCTACTTGTTCTGGTTCAGTAGCAATTGCACTTTCTATTTTTCTCTTTTTCCTTTGTCTCTTTACTACTGCTTTGTATTTTGGGCTATAAAATACATCCAGAGGAGGAAAGTCTTCTACATTAAGTACAATTTCAGAGGAGGGTGTGATTGGTATGTGCTCTGTTACTGCGGCTGTGCTGCTTGTTCCTGTGTTCAAAACTTTGGTTGTTTGGACAGGGGTATGTACATTATGTCCTTATACATTAATCAATTGATTAAAGGTTTCCCATTCTTTATCTAACTCAATGGTAACTGGCTGTTGCTGTACATTGGGTGGAGGAGGATTTGTTTGTTGAGAAGTCAAAATTTGCTGTTGAGTAAGCTCTTTATTTTAATCTTTAATTTGATTCTTCCATTTTATCTTCCTTTTTGAGATATATTGAGAAACAGAATTTCAGCCAGATTTTAGATTTTGATTGACTCTCACCTTCAATCACTGCAGATTTTATCACTAGAGCTGCTCCTCTAGTTCTCCTGGCCAAGACTATCCACAACAGAATTCACTTTTCAAAGAAAGCTTGAACTCTGTGACTTAAGACAAGATTATTGTTTCCTCTTCAGTTTAATCAAAACTTATTTAATGAATTTCTTTCAATATAAACACTTCAAAAGATCCCGGGCCCCCGACAAATCTCTTACTTTGATTGCATTGGTAAAATTTTTTAACAATATCCAACGGGTCAACAACTTTCTTGAGTAACTGAAACGCTCTGACATGTAACACGTTTCATCTCATGGAATGCATGACTAATATTCACAAGAAAACAACCACATTTTATGGGAAATTGTGGCCAAATGCCCTTTTTCTTGTCTTTTAAATCTTTTGTTATACCTCCTTGGCCACAGGTCTGTTAAGCAATTTCCCAAGCTACAAGTCTATCTGGAACATATAAGGGTAAAACATGGGGAGAAGCATAACTTCCAAAAACCCTAATATAGGTGAACAATTCTTCTCCAAACCATCTCGCGACGGGGAGAATATCAACCTCTGTTTCTGAGGATAACCTTGGGGCATCCTTATTATACAATGTTCTATACAATGGCAGCATTATTCCATGACAAATTTGATAAAAATGGGGGACAAACTTAGACTCCCATAGTTCTTTATGGTACACATGAATGGGCAAAGGGTCGTGGATAGTCCATTTCCAGCCCATCACAGGGAATTTAGAGACATAGCAGATGGCGTCCATGACATAAGCAGATAAATAAAAAGGCGGATAAACCGGTTGGGAAACATTTAGTTTAGATCGGTAATGAAAAATAGCAGTGGTGAGATTATCAGATAGGATTTTGGCCCAATCTACAATTGTAGAATTAACAACCGCATTCAACAAAGGAAGCCATTCGGGTAAGATCATATTTATGTCAGGCTTTCCAAAAAGCCTGCATAACATGGCAGCAGTAAAACAATAAGGAGAGGTAAGTGAACCCGTGCTGTACATACCTTGTTTGTTTTTCTTCAATGGTTCACTTCTTTTAGTCCACTCCTTTGTGCATTCTGCCAAATTTGAGTGTTCTTTGGCGAACTCTTCCATAAATTGCTTGTTGAAAGTTGCCTGAGGTTCTGGCAGCTTATACATTAATCTCAGATCTTCTATGGTGAATGACCCAATTAGCTCTTCAGATGGAGTTCTGAACTGTCTGTCCGAAATATCTGTGCTATCCAGCACCCATCTCACCATGTCTGTATATGGGATAATCCTTGGCCTTGCTGCTATTCTATGCAGAAATGAGCAAGCCAAGTCTCTAAGGGTTGCTTCAGACGTATCCTTTGAACCTGCTGTAGCTGCAACTTTTATCACCACAGGGTTTTCATCTTCTAACAGATTATACATTCCCTCCCAAGTGGATATACCGGCGTCCTTGTTACAGGCGGTGTCTGCGTATAGCGAAGCCATTTCTTTGTTCTCAGAACTTGAGCTCTTCTCCTTCTTACCCATATTGTTTAGCGGAAGCTTTGTATAGTGGTCTGCTCCTTCGTGCCTGCGTTTTACGAATAAATGAGAGTAATGATATAAGAAAGGTGATGAGACTGTTTTGAATGTGAAAGCGGATGAAATATAATATTTAAATTGTGAAATGACTTTCAATCTAAACACAATCTCATTTCACATTAATAATCAATCCAATCATTTAATATAATCATTAAAGCGCATAACGGATTTGACATATGGGAAGATTGCCTTGGGATAGCACGCCTACATGAAACTGCGACATTGCGATTTGCGATTTGCTGCGCAATATCGCAATATCGCAATGTCGCAATATCGCAAAATGAAGTCATCGCAGTCATAAAAATAGCGCAAAAGTGGAAATTGCGCAATAGCGCAAAAGCGCATATCGCAAAAGCGCAATAGCGCAAAATCGCAAAAGCGCACAATCGCAAAAGCGCAGAATTGATAAGAGCGCAAAAGATATTTATTAATCATTTCTGTTTTCTGCGCTATGCGATCTGCGATCAATGCGTTTTATATATACTATTTTGTTATGGATGCACTATCTTGTTTCAAGAGCAATTTTATTATAATCTATCATAAACTTAAGTGTTTCTAAATATTCTTTCTAAGGGATTTCTATAAGTTTATGATAGAAAGTTTTATTTGAAAGACAAACAAATCCTAATTGATTTTTTGGATTTTTTAACTAAGGGTCCCCATTTATTTAGTATTATTACTAATAATAAATAAAAGGGGGGTTGTTGCTGGTCACAACAATTGGCGATTCACTGAAAGAAACAGTTATCTCTGAAAAAATAAAATGAACATTCTATCTTTAGTAAGTAAAGGTTTTTTAAAGATAATGAAAACTATCTTAGGATAATTCAAATAAAATGCTGCTATGAAAAAGAAAAATAAAAATCATTTCATAATTTCTGTCTAATTCCTTAAGAAATAAAAACATTTTGAGTTATATCAAGCTTTGATTGGTGTTAATAATGAAGTAAATGGATTTCTCCAAGTTTTGGTTTTATAATATACTCTATTGCCATAGGTATTGCCTCTGCTGCCAGCAAACGTTCATAGTCTCGACAGGGTTACCTTTAAACCATTAACTATTCATTGTCCCATCCAACTAAAATTATGACCTTTTAAAAGATAAATTCATAAGATCTATTATCTCATGTTTTTTGTCTTTTATTTATTTTTTTATTTTAAGAGCCATTGTTCTGGTTTGGCAGCCAGTTAATAACAATGCCATTCACTAGTTATAATTAAACTGAACAAGCTGGCTCGTGATGAGACCCCTTGTCTTATATTTATAAGCCACTACCTGTTTTGGTATGCAGTATTGGTAATGTCAGTTTTATTACTCCTTATGAACATGGTAAGTCGGCTCGTAATGAGACCTCTTATCTCTTAAAATTTTCATATAATTTCTTAGAATTACATTCTAAAAAATCACAACTTAAATGGATGGGGTGAAATAGTTTTATCCTTAAGAATCAATGGATGACAATTTTTAGAGTTTTTTTTTGAATTCCAAAACTTTGAAAAAAATCTATACTTTGATAGATAACCTTTCTCTGCTTAATAAACTTTATAATGCTTTACATTTTCTTCAAGTTTTCAAAAGATCATGTAAATGATTGAAATAATCTTTTCAAAGTTTAACATCTTATTTTAAACTATTCAAAAGCTGTGATCATTACTTTAAAAATTCTTATTTATACAAAATAAATATTTATAATATTTTTCCGAAGAAATTTTCTCAAATAGTAAACAGTCAATTAGAGACTCATAAACAACCTTTATTTGTAAAAACAAAAACAATCAAAACTTTTGCAGAAAGAATATGTACATTTTAAGAAGGGGTTACCTCCTTATGAAAAGAATTTCTTTAAAATAAGTCCATTTATAGGAAGAGACTCTCTCTTACCTGTTAAATCTTGGAGAATGAATGTATTTGAGCTTATCTTCTCAACGATCTGAAATGGTCCAAGCCACATTTTCTGAAATTTGGTATGTTTACCTTTTTCTTCGTGTGCTTTATCCCATTTCAAAACGAGATCACCAATTGACAAATTTTTTGAGCTGGTAGAACTTGCATCAAAAGAAGATTTTACAAGTTTTTGATGTTTTTTATGAGTAATTTTTGCTTTATCCCTATCTTCTTCTAGTTTAAGGATTTGATCATATCTCAATTGAATGGATGATGAAGGATTTTCTTCAATAAACTGCACTAGGGCTAATGATTGAAGTGTTAAGTTTGATGGTATCACAGCTTCTTTTCCATAAACCAGATTGAAAGGTGAAGTCCCTATTGAAGCTTTTTCAGTGATACGATCAGCCCATAACGCAAAGATTAAAGATTTGTGCCAATTCTTTTGATTTTGATCAATGGTCCTTTTAATGATTTTGATAAGGTTTTTATTAGTGGATTTAGCCAAACCATTACCTTGTGGATAATAATTTGCTGAATATTTTAATTTGAAACCTCTTTTGACTGCAAATTCAATTAAACTATTTCCAGAGAAGTAAGATGCATTATCAAAGACAAGAGCTTGAGGTACACCAAACCTGGTTATGATGAATTGATCTATGAAGTCAATAATTGCATCAGAATTGGCTACCTTCAAAGGAATTGCCTCTACCCACTTTGTAAAGTAATCAGTTGCAGTAAGGATGTACTTGTGCTGTTTGGAAGAATGAGGTACTATCTCACCAATAATGTCAAGCCCCCATTGTTCGAATGGTTGCTCAATAGTTACTGGTTGCAAAGGAAAAGGTGGTTTCCTTTGTCTTCCACTTGCAGTTTGACAAATTTGGCACTTCCTTACGTAATCATGCGTATCTTTAAAAAGGGTAGGCCAGTAATAACCAGCGCGAATTATTTTGTGAGCCGTGGTATCACCTCCAAAATGACCTCCTGCTAGTCCATCATGCAATTCCTGCAAAACCTTTTCAGCTTCAGTCTTTTCCAAACATCTTAATAAAATTGAATCATAATTTTTTCTAAATAACACATTATCAATGATCTGGTATTTAATAGCCTTTAACATTAAAGCGCGTTTACTCTTATAGCTAAGACTAGAAGGAGCATACCCATTTTTCAAGTAATAGATAAGATCAGCATACTGAGATCCAGAATTTGTAACACTTATCTGACTTACTTGAATATCTTGATTCGAATCTTGATTTTCTGGTATGTTATGAGCTCCTGCCAATAATCTACAAAAACCTTGTCCTCTAACAATCTTAGCTGGTTTAATATCAATATCATACTCTTGTAAGGTTGTTACCTAGTTAGCTCTCTTTTCTCCTACTTCTTTTTGAATTAATAATTGCCTCACTGCAGAGAATGGGACAATGATTTTTGTATGTGTCTTCAAGAGAAAAGGTCTGAAATGTTTGATTGATTTAAACACAACAAAGGCTTGTTTTTCAACATCGGAATAATTAAGCTCAGCTCCTTGCATATTTGAACTAAAGAAAGAAATTGGTGCTTCGATTTCTTGATCATTGAGTTGTGTTAAAACGGCTGCATAGGATGTTTCAGTGGCCAGAGTATACAAAGTAAAATCTTTAGAAAAATCCGGGGTATTCAATGCTGGTGCATTAATGATCGCTCGTTTGATTGAATCAAAAGCTTCTTTTTCTTTATGCGTCCATTTGAATATTGAATTCTTCTTGATCATATTTTGCATAGGTAAAACAATTAAAGAAAAATCGGGAATAAATCTTTTAACAAAATTAATCTGTCCAAGAAATGATTGCATGGATTTTTTGTTATGTGGTAAAGAAATATCAGAAATTTCTTTCACTCTATCTGGATCAATATATATACCATCTTTTGACACAACAGATCCTAAGAGTTTTCCTTCATCTAAAGCAAAGAAAGATTTCTTGGGATTTAAGGAGATACCAAACTTTCTACATCTTTCAAATATTTGTTTTAAATCATGTAGATGATTGGCTCTCTTTTTTGAAAATATTGTTATGTCATCAAGATAAACAAAAATTGATTTATTAATCAGACCTTTGAATGCTATATCCATGGCTCTTTGAAAAGTTGCTCCTGCATTTATTAGACCAAAAGGAATTTTCTGATAAGCATAAGTTCCCCATTTTGTTCTGAAAGTTGTTTTCAATCTGTCATCTGGGTGAACTAAAACTTGATTATAGCCCGAAAATCCATTGAGAAAAGACATAAGTTCAGAACCAGCTACCTTTTGAAGTATCTGTTCCATGGTTGGCAATGGGAAATTGTCTTTTAAACATGCCTTGTTTAAATTTCTGAAATCAATACAGATTCTTATATCACCATTCTTCTTCCTTACATGTACCATATTGGAAACCCAATTAGAGTGCCTGACTGGAAAAATGATTTTGGCTTTCAAAAGTTTATTAAGTTCTGATTTGATTTGACTTTCGAGATTTGGATGGATCTTTCTCAACTTCTGTTGAACATGTTTAATATCAGGAAGCATTGGAATTGTATGTTGAATAATCGAAGTATCATATGTTTTTAAATCATCGTAATTCCAAGAAAAAACGTTTTTATACTTGTTCAGCAGTTTAATGAATGCATTCCTTTCCTCCAGTGTTAAATTGAGTCCTAAGTTAACGTTTTGAGGTTTAGAATCAGAACCAAGATTTACTAATTCAAACTTCAAAGTTGAGCTTTGAAGTTTTGTATTAACAACTTTCTTGAATTTGTCTCTTATGTCATATAAATCCTCTAATTTAACAACAGATTTTGGAATGGGGTTTTGATTACCTTTTGAAGCAATTTGTAAATCATGATCATCTTCGTCAATAATTTGCTCATCATATGATTTCTCTGAAGTCATGAAATTTAGAATATCTTGATCATGATAGAATACTCTCCAATTTGTAACATTATCTGGGACTGATGGACGAAAAATCAATTCTACAAAAAACCTATCAGGACTGCAATCTTCAGCAGGTAAGAGTTTAGATGCAACATTAGCTAACAAGTCAGCTGATGTATTCTGATTCCTAGGAATAGGAGAAATATTGAATGCTAAAAAATGAGTGGTGAGATCTTGTACTAGGGTTTGATAGTGTTTAAGATGTCCCGAAAGGCAATGAATAGTATTCCTAACTTGTTTTATGACAATTTCGGAATCACCAAAGACTTTCAAGTATTTAACATCTAACCCTATAGCTTTATAAAGTCCTTGAACCAAGGCTTCATATTCTGCGGTATTGTTAGTACACTCAAATTCTAATCTACATGACAACATGGTTTTCTCCCCATTTGGATCAATTAGGATGCATCCAGCTCCAGCTCCATCACTAGATTTCGATCCATCAAAATATAATGACCAAAATAAATACTTATCTATTGGCTTATCTACAATTACATCCGAAATATTTACAATTCTGGAAGTATCAGATTGTGAAAAAGTTTCTATCTGAGAAACAAAAGTATTTACAGAAAAAGGTGATTGAGGAGCTTTGAAATTTCCAAGAAATGATTCAGCAGAATAACCTCCAAGAATATTGTTGTTGAATGCTACTGGTTCATTAGGTTGTTCAAATTCAGTGACAGTGTGCATCATATGTTTTTCTCATTCAATTTTGATTTGATTTGGTTTCCCTTTGTAGGGAAGCCACATATGTGAATAATCGGTTGAGATATAACCATTCAGTTTAGCAGACCAGACCCTGCTCAAGATTAATCCATAGAATTAAGGAATATCAGCAATTAGAATATCAATTCTTTGGACAATCCTAAGATCTGAGGCTAATCTGATAGTAACTGAATTGATTTCTCCTACCACTTGGACTTTAGAGCGATCCAACTGAACGATATGAACTGCTGATTTCTGTGGTTCAATATTCAATTTAGCACAAACAGAAGTAGGCATTATATTGGAGGAAGCTCCAGAATCAATCAAACAATTGTGCAGATTTTTATTGTACATCTCATAAGTCAAAAGAAAAGGAGGAGTTTGAGAATTTTATTTTTCCCCAATGAGCACAGTATCAGTAGCATCTACCTTATCTGGTGGCTTACCAGTTCCTCTTGCTGCTTTTGCAACTACACCGCTTGGTAAAGGAGCAATTGGTGTAGCGTTTAATTCTTTCAATAGCAACTTTTGCTGGTGTTTCAGTTTGTTGAGTTCATGTAAGGAAATGTTGGCTTTAATCTTTTTCATGTCTTCAACAATATTATATTCCATAGGATCTGACACTACTAAATTTTTCGCTGTTGATGTGAGAGGATTAGAAGAAGATGGTTGATTTTGAGTAGGTAATGGAGAAATTTTCTTTACAGTGGGTTTGTCTTTGGTACTTGGAGTTGTAATTTTATTTTTCAGAACTGTTCGCACTGGTTTTGCTGTAGATTTACTCCTAGTACTTACAGACATAGCTTCTTCACTGTCAGAATTAGGGAGAATAAAATCCCACATTCCATTTAATTCAACTATTTCTTCATTTTCGTCTTCTTGATCTGATACTATAGATGTATCTTCTTCTTCTTCTGACTCTGCATTAGAGATTACATTAGGAGGTTTAGATTCAACTTGGTTTCTTCTGAAATTTCGGAATGGTTTCTTGGTAGAAGTTTCAGCCACTTGTTTTTCAATTTCAACCATTTCATTTGACATGGTTTTAAGAACTTTCTGTAAACCTTCCATGTCATATGGATCATTGGTATTTTTCTTTGAATCATCTCTGAAGCTGACCTTCTTTGATTTCCTTTCTTCAATAGCATTTTTCTTTTCGAGAGAAGTGATACGTTTTTCTACTGCAATAGCTTCTTTCATATTCTCAGCCAATGTAGGCTTTGCAGCTCTGTCTACGAAAATTGCTATGTTTGAGGGTAAGGCCGTTATATACCATTCGATTCTGACTTGCTCACTAGGTTGTGAATCTGTATGAATTTTGTTGAAGAGTTTGTTGAATCTAGCATTGAATTCTTTTATAGGTTCCTTGGGTTCTATTTTCAAATTTGAGAGATCATTGAGTAAAGTTGCAATTGATCGATCATCTCCAAATTTGGTCAAAAAATGTTCTGCAAAAATGTCCCAACTTGTTATAGATCCTGATGGTAATGAAAAATACCATGATCCTGCTACTCCTTGAAGAGTATATGGGAATAACCTAACTACAACATCTTCATGTATGACTCCATTCAAATTAATAGCCAGCATAAAGTTATTGATATGTTCTTCAGCTTGAATGTTAAGATCTGGACTAAACTTTGGAAGCCATTTTCCGGGATTGTCTGGTAAATCATGTAAAGGTGCAGCCATGTTGACTACTCCTGGAGTAGACCATGGTCTCTGTGCCATTATTGGGACGAATATTGGAGGAACAGTAGAAACTGGAGGAATTTGAATAGAAGTTGTTGGAATAGATGATGTTAAAATTGATGAGGATTGAGGAAAAGATGTTTGTGGAGATGATGACTGAAGAGATGATGATGAAAAATCTGTACTTTGTTGAGTTGTGGTTTTGGAAACAGGTGATTGAATATGAGATGATGAACTTGTATCACTTTCTGTTCCCGATTGAATTCTTTTTGTTTTGCCCTTACTAGGTAAAGGAAATTCTTTCGGAGAAATACCAAGTTTTTCACTTTGCAACCTAGTAAGAGGTTTCGAAGGAATAAATTTTGAGCTTACACTACCTTCAGATATTTCAGACTCTTCCAGAGATAATGAGAATCCTTTCAATTTATGAATTAGATCTTGAACTTTAGGAGACTCGGGATGTTGTTTGTCTGAATGTTTTAATATTTTGGTAGTGGGTGTCTGAATATTTTCTGCAATTTCTTCTCTTGGATTCTGAATTTCAGAAGAAATTGAAGAAGTTAATGAGGGTGTTTTGCTCTCAGGATGGCTTTTGGATAAAGATTTACTTGCCATTCATAGCTCAGGCCCTCCTTCTAGCGCCAAAAATGTTGAAGCCTAGAAAATCTTTGCTTCAAACATCGGGGAAAACCACCCAGTCGGGACCTTAAGGCAGCTCCTTTTCCGTTTGGTGTGGTGGCTCCGACTGGATTTAAAGGACCAGTTTCCTTGTAACTAAATGGATTGGATTGGATGGGTGGAAATGGGACTAAACTAACTGAAATAAAACTATCTAATTTAAGCTAAATACCGATAAAGAAATTCTAACATTAACCCGGGTAGCTATATGTGAATACAACTTAAGATTGTTCCAATTCAACAATAACCATGAAAATGTATTATTAATTAAATTGAAATGTGCAGAAACAAATAAAGATAACTCTGTTTAAGAAATTAAATAGAGTTATATAAACATATTGCATTCATCATTGTATACCATTTACATGTAACTATGAAAAATAACATTTCAATTATACTCAGAAATGATATATAAAAGAAAGTGTTGTTAAAACAAATATACATATAAATGATAGCAATTTTAAAACGAATATCATAAAACAAAAGAGATCAACAGTGAACAGATAGAAATACCTTGTTCATCTTGAAGACTTTCAAATGCGATCTGATACTCTATCCAATAACTCTAATGCAAAATCAAATTCCAAGGTACAGAAATGCAACACTTCAAAGATAATTCCGCATGAAAATCACCAGATGTGATCCTTTTCAAAAATATATAAGACAATGGAGTACAGAAATGCAATCTCCAAGTCCAAAAATATTAAGATCCAGGACCCCTCTCTAAATGCATGAGAGGGGTTTAAATACTATTTAACTAACTCTAAAAATAGTTTATTACAAAAATTAAGGATTCGGTTCAATGACCGTCCTTTTCCTAGGCTAAAATACAGTGAAATTAAAACTAAATCTATCTATCTATTAACTTGATCTTTAAGCTTGCAGGCATCCAGCATAGTTTTGAGAAGATGCGGTTGAGCGACTTCAGAATTCAACTGTCCTGAAAAGACAGAGTCGGCAAGCGTAGGAGCAATCTTCTCTGTGGCATTGATGATACAATTGAGCGCACTGTGCTGACTGTGTGGCTTTACCAAGTACATCCAGTATGAGTCCCAATTCAATCTTGTCAGCCCTTGGATGGATTTTGCTCTTTCTTCTGCCTTTTGCCTCCATTCTGTTTGCAGTTGGTTTGCCTGTGGGAGATATCCTGGAATAGTTTCAGAAATCAAGTTAGCTTTGCGTAAATTGTCATTTACACAATCAGTGAGAGTGTTTGCCACTATAGATGCCTCCTCTGCTGCCCTTTCTGCCCTTCTGATTTGTGCATCCCAATTATTAAACAATATTTCTTTATGGTTCTCGTTAATGATGGGTGCACCAGCTTTTTTGCCTTCTTCTGTCTTTTTCCATGCTAGATAATCATTGATATTTTCATTAATCAAATCATAATCATTTCGTAAATCTAAGACATGATTTGTGATTTTATCGCTTTCTTGGCACAAAGAATTCCATTGCAATATTTTTTGGCAGAAAACTTCCTCTTGTTGCAGTAGTTGATTTTTCAAAGAGATGGTTTCTGAAATGAATTCTGGAAGCTTAGGATCATCCTTATGTTGTTCTTGGATAATCTGTATCTGTTTGTCTTTATCAGCCAGACTTTTTTGATGTCCTGTTTGAATTTCTTGAAGTTGTTGTTGTAACTCTTCAAGCTTTAATTGTGCTTCCTTATTGGCCTGAACCTGTTGCAATTGCTGTTGCAGAGCTTTTATCTGTTCTTCTTTTTCATCCAACAAAAGTTGTATCTCAACTGCTTTATCAATTTTTGCAGAAGCATAAGCTCCTGTTATTTGAGATAACTTAGTGAGATTATGAGTAGGCTCTGTGGCAGGATCTTTCCACAAAACATCTACTTGTTCTGGTTCAGTAGCAATTGCACTTTTTATTTTTCTCTTTTTCCTTTGTCTCTTTACTACGGCTTTGTATTTTGGGCTATAAAATAAATCCAGAGGAGGAATGTCTTCTACATTAAGTACAATTTCAGAGGAGGGTGTGATTGGTATGTGCTCTGTTACTGCGGCTGTGCTGCTTGTTCCTGTGTTCAAAACTTTGGTTGTCTGGACAGGGGTCTGTACATTCTATCCTTCTACATTAATCAATTGATTAAAGGTTTCCCATTCTTTATCTAACTCAATGGTAACTGGCTGTTGCTGTACATTGGGTGGAGGAGGATTTGTTTGTTGAGAAGTCAAAATTTGCTGTTGAGTAAGCTCTTTAGATTGTGCAGAATCTTTAATGGATTCTTCCATTTTATCTTCCTTTTCTTTAGACGTATTGGAGTGTTCAGAATCTCTGTCAGATTTTGATTTGGATTTACCTGTACTTGAACTGTCGTTAAGACTAACACTAGGAGTTTGCTCCCTTGCAGGATCTAAGCGTAGATTATCCAAAGGAATAGGAATTAGTCTCCTTTCTCTGTAAAGCTTGAATTCCTGGAATTCCTCTGGAGATAGCTGAGCCTGAGCTGAATTCAAAACTTCTTTGAAGGAATTTCTTGCTTGGAACATATCATCAAAAATATCCTGCTCCCCGACAAATTCCCTTACTTTGATTGCATTGGTAAAATTCTTAACAATATCATTTGGGTCAAATAACCTTCTTGAGAATTTGAACAGCTGTAGGCATGTAACGTTGCCTATCTCGTGAAATGCATGACCAATATCCAACAGTGAAAATGTTCCACATTTTATGGGAAATTGTGGCCAAATTCCCTTTTTCTTGTCTTTTAAATCTTTTGTTATACCTCCCTGGCCACAGGTCTGATAAGCAATTTCCCGAGCTACAAGTCTATCTGGAACATATAAGGGTAAAACATGGGGAGAAGCATAAATTCCAAAAACCCTAATATATGTGAACAATTTTTCTCCAAACCATCTTGCGACGGGGAGAATATCAACCTCTGTTTCTGAGGATAACCTGGGGACATCCTTATTATACAATGTTTTGTACAATGGCAGCATTATTCCATGACAAATTTGATAAAAATGGGGGACAAACTCAGACTCCCATAGTTCTTTATGGTACACATGAATGGGCAAAGGATCGTGGATAGTCCATTTCTAGCCCATCACAGGGAATTTAGAGACATAGCAGATGGTGTCCATGACATAAGCAGATAAATAAAAAGGCGGATAAACCCGCTGGGAAACATTTCATTTAGACCGGTAATGAAAAATAGCAGTGGTGAGATTATCAGATAGGATTTTGGCCCAATCTACAATTGTAGAATTAACAGCCGCATTCAACAAAGGAAGCCATTTGGGTAAGATCATATTTATGTCAGGCTTTCCAAAAATCCTGCATAACATGGCAGCAGTAAAACAATAAGGAGAGGTAAGTGAACCCGTGATGTACATACCTTGTTTGTTTTTCTTCAATGGTTCACTTCTTTTAGTCCAATCCTTTGTGCATTCTGCCAAATTTGAGTGTTCTTTGGCGAACTCTTCCATAAATTGCTTGTTGAAAGTTGCCTGAGGTTCTGGCAGCTTATACATTAATCTCAGATCTTCTATGGTGAATGACCCAAATAGCTCTTCAGATGGAGTTTTGAACTATCTGTCCGAAATATCTGTGCTATCCAGCACCCATCTCACCATGTCTGTATATGGGAGAATCCTTGGCCTTGCTGCTATTCTATGTAGAAATGAGCAAGCCAAGTCTCTAAGGGTTGCTTCAGACGTATCCTTTGAACCTGCTATAGGTGCAACTTTTATCACCACAGGGTTTTCATCTTCTAACAGTTTATACATTCCCACTCAAGTGGATATAACGACGTCCTTGTTACAGGCGGTGTCTGCGTATAGCGAAGCCATTTCTTTGTTCTCGGAACTTGAGCTCTTCTCCTTCTTACCCATAGTGTTTAGCGGAAGCTTTGTATAGTGGTTTGCTCCTTCGTGCCTGCGTTTTACGAATAAATGAGAGTAATGATATAAGAAAGGTGATGAGACTGTTTCGAATATGAAAGCGGATGAAATATAGTATTTAAATTGTGAAACGAATTTCAATCTAAACACAATCTCATTTCACATTAATAATCAATCCAATCATTTAATATAATCATTAAAGCGCATAACGGATTTGACATATGAGAAGATTGCCTTGGGATAGCGCGCCTATATGAATCTGCGACATTGCGATTTGTGATTTGCTGCGCAATATCGCAATATCGCAAGTCGCAAAATGAAGTCATCGTAGTCATAAAAATAACGCAAAAGTGGAAATTGCGCAATAGCGCAAAAACGCATATCGCAATAGCGCAAAAGCGCGAAAGCGCATAAGCGCAGAATCGCAAAAGCGCACAATCGCAAAAGTGCAAAATCGCAAAAGCGCACAATCGCAAAAGCGCAAAATCGCAAAAGCGCAGAAGATATTTATTAATCATTTCTGTTTTCTGCGCTATGCGATCTGCGATCAATGCGTTTCATATATACTATTTTGTTATGGATGCGCTATCTTGTTTCAAGGGCAATTTTATTATAATCTATCATAAACTTAAGTGTTTCTAAATATTCTTTCTAAGGGATTTCTATAAGTTTATGATAGAAAGTTTTATTTGAAAGGCAAACAAATCCTAATTGATTTTTTTTTGGATTTTTTAACTAAGGGTCCCCATTTATTTAGTATTATTACTAATAATAAATAAAAGGGGGGTTGTTTCTGGTCACAACAAGTCCTCATTCAGGGTACAAGCCTTGAAGGAGTTAAGGACTTTGTTGTACAAGTTGAAGCTTTGGTTTTTAGATTCCTCAAATTCATTAATAAAATTATTTTCTTGTTGCACATCTTGTGTTTTGGTTTAATTAGTGATTTTAACTGGCATAATATAACAATTGTAAAGAAATATTGATTCAACCCCCCTCTCAATATTTCCAAAACTAGCACACCTTACATTTTTTCCACCTTGCAATATTTTTATTGACATGTTAGAAGGAATTTTCACAATGCAATGTTATTGTTCGTAATCTGGTTGTTCATGATAGAAGGAAATCTAACATGTGTTAGAGTTCCTTCACCTTGGAATGTTCTTACTAGCAATGTGCTTGTGCTTGTGTTAAAATGAAATATAGCACGCACTAGATTTCTTTTGGCATGCAATGTTGTTGTTGGTAGTATGCTTGTATTTGTGCTACATGTAAAGCTAACACTCATTAAATTTCTTTCACCTTGTAATGTTGTTATTGGAAAAATGCTTGTGTTTGGGCTAGAAACTATGCTAGATTTCTTTTGGTTTGCAATATTGTTGTTGTCTATTTGGTTGTTTATGATAGAAGGAAATCTAGCGTGTGTTAGATTTCCATCACCTTGGCAATGTTATTGGAAATGTGCTTGTGTTGGGGCTAGAAGTTGTGCTAGATTTCTTTTGCTCTACAATAATGTTGTTGTCAATTTGATTGTTTATTATGGAAGGAAATCTAGCACGTGTTAGATTTCCTTCACCTTGGCAATGTGGTTGTGTTTGTGTTAGAAGGAAATATAACATGTGTTAGGTTTCTTTTGGCATGAAATGTTGTTAGTAGTATGCTTGTATTTGTGCTACATGTAAACCTAACATGCATTAAATTTCTTTTACCTTGCGATGTTGTTATTGGAAATGTGCTTGTGTTTGTGATAGAAGTTGTTCTAGATATCTTTTTCCATGCAATGTTGTGGTTGGCAATATGCTTTTGTTTATGTTGGAAGAAAATCTAACACGCTATATTTCTTTCACCCTACAATGTTGTTGTGTGCTTGTGTTTGTGCTATGCGTAAATCTAACACGTGTTAGATTTTCTTCACCTTGCAATGTTTTTATTGCCAACATGCTTCAATTTTGGCTCGAAAGAAATCTAGCATGTGCTAGATTTTTTTTTTCACTGCAATGTGGTTGTTGACAATATGCTTTTGTTTGCGCTAGAAGTAAATCTACCATGTGCTAGATTTCTTTTATCTAGAAATGTTGTAATGTGTTTGTGTTTGTGCTAGAAATAAATATAGAATACATTAGATTTCTATCACCCTTCTATGAGTTTATTGACAATGTGTTTGTATATGTGTTAGAAGGAAATCTAGTGTGCACTAGATTTCTTTCGCATTGCAATGTTGTTGTTGGCAATTCCATTGTTTGTGCTAGAAGGAAATCTAGTATGCGCCATATTTCCTTCACCACAATGATGTTATTGGAAATGTGCTTGTGATTGTGCTAAAAGGAAACCTAGCATGTGCTAGATTTCTATTTCCCTAGAATGTTGTTGGTAATATGTTTTTGTTCATGCTATAACAAAATCTGGCATGCGCTAGATTCTTAAGCTCTACAATGTTATGTGTTTGTGTTTGTGCTAGAAGGAAATCTACCACACTGGATTTCTTTTGTCTTGCATAAGGTATTTTTGACAATATGCTTGTTTGTTCTAGAAGCAAATCTAATATGTGGTATGTTTCTTTCACCCTACAATATTGTTATGTGCTTTTGTTTGGGAGAGAAGGAAATCTAGCATGTGTTAGATTTCATTCACCTTGCAATGTTGTTATTGGTGACATGTTTGTGTTTGAGATAAAAGTACAAATAGCATGTTAGATCTAATTCACTTTGCAATATTGTGATTGGAAATATGCTTATGTTTGTGATAGAAGAAAATCTAGCATGATATACATTTCATTTACCCTAGAATATTGATGTTGCCAATATGTTTGTGTATGGTCGGAGGAATTCTAGCATGCACTTAATTTTTTTTGCAATGCAATATTGGTGTTAGAAACGTGCTTAGTTTGTACTAGAATAAAGTCTAGCATGCAATAGATTTGTTTCACAATGCAATATTGTTGTTGGCAACCTGCTTGTATTTATGCTAGAAAGAAATATTACCTGCATTGTATTTATTTTGCAATGTAATATTATTGGAAATGTACTTATGCTTGTGCTAGAAGGAATTCTATCATGCATTGGATTTTGTTTTCACTACAATGTTATTGTTGGCAATGTGCTAGAAGTAAATGAAGCATAGGTTATATATCTTCCACCCTGCAATGTTGTTTTTGGCAATGTGATTTTGTTTGTGCTAGAAGAAACTCTAGAATGTGTAAGATTTCTTTTACTTTGCAATGTTTTTGTGAGTAACATGCTTCTATTTATGCTAGAAGCAGATTTAGCATGTGGTGGATTTCAAATGCCTTAAAAAATTGTTGTTGGAAATGTGCTTTTGTTTGTGCTAGAAGTAAATCTAGCATGTGCTAGATTTATTTGACCATGTAACACTGCTTCTAGAAATATGCTTATGTTTATAGTAGAAGGAATGATATTGATTGTTAGCTTTCATTTAAGGTGCAATGTTGTTGTTCAAAATGGGATTCTACTTGTGATAGAAGGAAAGGTAGCACACGTTATATTTCCTTCATAATGTAATGTTGTTATTAGAAATATGTATGTTGTTATGCTAGAAGGAAGGTTATAATGTGTTAAATTTCCTTCATCTTGCAATGTTATTGTTGAAAATGTGTTTGTGTTTGTGATAGAAGTAAATCTTGCATCCGTTGAATTTTTTCACAATGCAACATTATTGTTGGAAATGTGCTTTTATTTGTGTTAGGAGTTATAAAATGCACTAGATTTCTTTGTTCTTGTTCCAAAAGGAAAACTATCAAGATTTCACCCCCACCAAGGTTAGTGCTCTGAAATTATTCTTGGCAATGCATTTGTGATTATGCAAGAAGGATACCTAGTGATTACTAGCTTTCTTCTAGACACCATTACACTTATGCAACCAATGCTCTAGGGGTGACATTGTCTCAATAATCACAATGGTTAGAGTTATAGCTTTTGATGTGCCCTTTTATTGAATTTGGAACAATTTATGGAGATCAATGATAGTGCAAAATAATTGTATATAGATATATGTTGTTGTTGGCACTACATTTTTGCTTCAGTTGGAAGGAAAGATAATGGTATAGCTTTCCTTTTGGCACAAACACAATAATCCAATAATAATTATTTGATCCATGGAGAATAATGTCATCTCTGTATAATTTTGAAGTTTATGAATAAATGTATTATTGAGGTATACTATATTTTGCTTCCAATGCACATATATGCAACTTTAAAGTATCAAGCATAATTTTTTTAAATGTATTGTTTTTCTCTCTATTTTGTTGTATAGTTATGAACTTCCAAAAACAATTTCACTAATGTTTGCATGCATAAGATAAGACTCTTCCTCATCAACATAAAAATCTAGGAAAACTCAAATCTACACTTTTCGAGGACCTAAAGTTAACATCCTTTTGTATCCATCCTCAATAGTATGTCCTTATTGTGTATAGGTAGGGAGTGCTAACATTGGAACTAAATATTTGTAAAATGAAATTTCTTTTCTTTTAGAATAAAAATGAGAATTATCTAGTATTTACAGTACCAAAACTTTTATTTGGAAGAAAACCTCTAGTTTGTCTTTTGATTATCAAGTTGAAACATCAAACATCCTCTCTAAGTGAATATAATTTCTCCTTTTCATGGGGCTTTTAGACATCTTATGTAGCATCAATCTCGTAATTTCTTAGATTTTACAATGGACCATGTTTTGGTTCTTCAACTTCTACAAATTTCTTATGATCATTATTCATACACATGCATTAAGACTACAAGTGTCATTTATGAAGTTAAATAGGAACTTGGTGGTTTGATATGAGCTTATATTTGTCATTCAAAACTTTTATTTGGAAGAAAACCTCAATTTTGGCTTTTGATTATCAAGTTCAAACATCAAACATCCTCACTAAGTGAAAAAATATTTTCTCCTTTTCATGGGGCTTTTAGACATGTTATGTAGCATCAATCTTGGAATTTCTTAGATTTTACAATGGACCATGTTTTGGTTCTTCAACTTCTACAAATCTCTTATGATCATTATTCATACACATGCATTAAGACTACAAGTGTCATTTTTGAAGTTAAATAGGAACTTGGTGGTTTGATATGAGCTTATATTTGTCATTCTATGATGCTATCTACATCTCTAATTGCATGGTCTTCATATATGTTTTTTGTGTAATTTGCATGTAAAGTACTTTTTGGTAGTAGGCACTAGATGGTGGGGAACAATGTTTCATTACATACAATATGACTACCATACTATTTGAATTATTGCATCTATATTACTTTTTGAAAGTTGTGTGTTTTTGCGAAAATATAAAATCACACTTTACATGGTTCAAAATTTTAATTACAATTTATGGTTTAATTGTTGTTACAGAATTGGTACAAGCTACAATGGAAAATATATCAAAAGGGGACTATGTTGATCTCCTTATTAATGATCAAGTCGTTGGGCTAGGAAGGGTTGAATCTACAAAGTCTGGAACTTATTATGTTGGAGAAAGGGTTAATGCATGTTATGCTGCAATTTTGATAATTGATGTCACTCAACCACATTTGATTGAGGATGTTGATGAAGGGGACATAAATCCATGAAAGATCAGGGATTTGAGGCACAACATAGGTAAATCAAAATATTGAACCATGTTTTCAAATATTATTGATAGTATAATACATTTTTTTTGAGTAAATACTAACCTTATTTACATTCGTTTATAGGTGAAAATGTTTCTTCTACATTTTCTATTGGAGAAAAGGTAGATCTTCTACAAAATGGAGTGAAGGTTGGTGAGGGCTCCATATTCAATACAGAGCTTGGGCATAAAGTGCATGGAAAGATGGTAAAGAAAGGATGCGTAGTGGTTAAAATTGAGAAGGTTTTAAAACATGATGTTGCTCTACCACATCCAACAGGATTTGAGCATACACTAGGGGGTGCATTGGAATCTTATGAGATTTGGCCAGAATTAGATTTGGAAACTCATTGTCATGATCATACCATAAATATTCCCCAAGATAGGGTTAAATTCACATGTAAAAAGGTTTCTCTTACACATGAATGCATGGAAACAAGCACGTGCATTTCCAAAGGAATGCTAGTTAATGTCCGCGAGGATGACATTGTTGAAGGTGAAACACTAGGAGAAATGGACTTTGGTGTTTTTTTTGGAAGAGATAGATGGAAATTATGAAATATGCAGAATTGGGGATAATTCTATGCATTGTTTGGTTATATGGCCAATAAATAAGTTGGTGGACAACAAAGGTGTGATATTAAGGGTTAAGGAAAAGTTCAAGGAGCCAACCAAGGAAATGGTGTTATGGGATGTTATAGAAGACACAAATTCCTTAAAAAAATGGGATGAGAACCTTTGTAATGAAAAATACATAAACTAGATTGATATGCATGTAACAAGCCCATATAAAAGGAATAAATGAGTTATGGCTACAACAAAAATTGCAAAATGTCAAACAAATATAGATGAAGAGAAATAAATTCGACTTTTGGCAGCAGATGTATGTTGTACAAAGGATTGTCTTCAACATGTGGATAGGAAGGCCATTGCAGGTGCTAGAAGGGGTATGAGACAAAAAAATAAAAATGGTATTAGGGAATTTGTCTTGAATTCACTCGTGTCAAACACAGTCATGTCAAGGAGCCATGGCCATGGCCTACCACCTATTTCTAAAAATGTAAAGGACATGAGATTTAATGGGAATATTATTTGTAAGAAAGCGTGGTATAAAATACATAATATTCCTCAAAGCACATTCTATAAATACCAACAATATTTCCAAAATGGTCAAATCAAAGCTATTCATGGTAACACCAACACATGCAAAGCACGAGGATACACCGTGGCAGCCATAGAAATATTACACAAAATTGTAATGGATAATTCAGATTTTTCACCAAACCAAACACGTCAAGTTGAAGAATATGGAACATCTGCTCCTTTAAGATTGCTTCCTTTGACTTACACACAAAATTCTCTGTTAAAAGAGATCAATGAGGCTCTTCAAAAGCTCAATTACCCATCAATCTCACAGTAAAAAATGAGCAAGATATGGAATACTAAGTTTCGAGATGTGGCATTTTCAAAGAACACCAACTTCAGTAAATGCAGTGAATGTATTATGTTGAAATCACAGATGAAGTCAGTGACTACAAAAGAGATGGAAGAAAAGGCATGAGGTAGGCTGAACAAACATAACAAGATTGTTATGTGTGGTAGATATTGCTACTATGCCCATAGTATTATGTTAGAGCGGTTTCCAAATGAGTATTTGAGCATTATCCATGATAAAATGGATAAAACAAAGATTTCAATCCCAAGGCTACGTGTCAAATCAAAATATATTGTAGGAACAAATTTAGGTGTTTCATTGACAGGTATGCTAACACATGGGCATAACACAGGAGGATTTGGTCATTTCTCCCTACCATTTGTACAAATGGGATCACAATTTACTATTACATCCCTTGCAAAGTGCTTAAGGGACCTTGAAGACCCACAAATTGATATGTATGGTGATCTACTTTATGAGAGTGGAAGTTCAAGAAACCCACTTACAAATGCATTACTTGACACCTCTATTTACTCAAAATGTCAAGTTTACAAGGATGATTTTATATGTCATGGAAGATCAAAGAGCCAAAATGTTGATTTTAAAACTCTTCCTCCACATTTGTTGTTATAGTTGGACAATGCAGCAAGTGATAATAAGAATCGCTATCTTTTCATGTTTTTATCACTTTTAACTGCACTTGGTGTCTTCATCACTATTGAGGTTGGATTCTTGCCTATGGGGCACACCCATGAAGACATAGATGGAACCTACAGAAGAATGTCTTCCAACCTAAAAAGTAAAGATATATATTCTTTACCTAAAATGATGGATACATATCACAAAATTGAAGAAAAGAAAGTGTTTCCACCTACACTTATTGACAAGGTCTATGACTTCAAAAGTTTCCTTAATGGATACATCAAGGAGAGAAAAAATGCACTAGTTGGACATCTTAATGTTCAATACTTCCAATTTCTTGTACTCAATGATATTCTAGTACTAAGGTACAAAGAATCCATTAGAGATACTGAGTGGTTAGAACCAGTTGAGTTATGGAATATAGATGATGAAGGTCGACCTATAATTCCCATAGGGAACCCATATTTCTTAGATTCCAAAAATAATGATGCCTATTTCAAAGAACTAAAGGAAGGGATAACATCATACATAAAAATGTGGAAAGACACTATCGGGAACGAAGATTCACCAATTGTTACAGAGGAATGGAAAAATAAAGTAGTGTATTGGGAAAGAGTTCTTGATACATTAGATGGAATCTATAATGATCATAGAATAATAGATGGAAGTGATTCATCTTTTGAGGATTTTTGGCCCAAGACAAGGCACGTTGTTGATGTTGATCGTAATGCACTCCATGTAATCTCAAGTATTATGGATGAAGATTTCGATAATGCAATGGATGAACCCATATATGTTGGACCCAAATGCAACAAGCCAAAGCCAACATTCAATCCAAAGATTGATGTTCAGAAAGGAATGATGTTGCTAGTTAGATCAGGAAATGAGGATGCAGGAGATATGATTTGGGTGGAAAAATCCATCTCAGATATATTTAGGTATAATGAAAGTGAGAATCTTATGTAAAGGTTGATTGGTGGAAGCCTATTTCAGGGAAATACAATGGAAAATGTTTAGAGCAATGTTGGATACCAAATCTTGATGACACAGAACTTGGCTCTATTCCAATTAATACCATAGTTTGGGCATGGCTGCCGAAGAAAGAACATTGAAAGAAGACCAAGATAGATAAATATGGTCTAGAAGCTATTCTTGACCTACTTGGGCGAATATCTTAAGATTAGGTTTATATGATTAATGAATGTGATTTTTTTTTTAAGGATCTTTTAATATGCATTCAGACACTTTTCAATATTTGTTGTATATCAATATTATTCTCTTCATATTATTTTTGGAGGAGTTTTATATTATTTATTATTTCAATGTAATCATGTGGTGATACAAATGACATGATTGTGCCATAAAATATTTAAATTTTAAAAGTTATGTTTGACCAGCATGACTTGTCACCATATCAAATATGCATAATCAAATTCAATAATGCACTTAAAAACATCTTCTAAACTTGGTCTATTAAAACAATAATGGAGTAGCTAATTAGTATTCTATTTAATATAAACCATTTAAACACTTAATGAAAAAATGTTAGACATTTGTAATAATGTTTGAAGTGAGTTTTCCTTAATATTCCTTATTATAATTGATCTAAATCAAATTTGTTGTTTTGTTGCACTTTAATTTAAAAAAATGATTTTGATCATTGAACAACACAACTAGACTTATAAAATTTGTTCTCTTATAGACTTTGAAGTGGTGCCAACATTGTACTAGTATAATAAATTTGTACTCAACATTGGAAAAGTAGTTAGTGTCAATTTAAAATGGTTAATAATAGTAAGAAACACAATATTGATATATTGTTAAATAAATTTATAGGTAAGAATCTTTTTAAAAAATCAATTATTCACGAGTCAATTTTAATACATAAATATAAATATTAATTATAAAAGAAATAATGTAACTTGGAATCTAAGTTTTAGATGAATGTCAATATGTTCTTTTCAATTTAATATCCTTAAACACTCCAGGAATAAAAACTAAACATTTGTAGTAAATAGTTTAGTCAATTTTATCTCTTTCCTCTTGGATTTGAAAATAATCAAATTGTATTACTTTGTTACTATTCTAATTCATGATTGATTTTGATAATTAAAATGATTAGTAATTGAGTCGAGAGGCGAGGCTCATTCTACAACCTAGTATGAGGGGATGTGTAAGTTCGACTATAATTTTTTTTTTGAATGATCTATTAATATACATTCATACACACTTTTCAATATTTGTTGTATATCAACTATTCTCTTGATATTATTTTTGGAATTTTATATTATTTAGTATTTCAATGTAATAATATTATTTAGTATTTCAATGTAATCACGTGGTGATACAAATGACATGACAATGCCAAAATATTTAAGTTTTCAAAGCTTTGATTGACCAACATGACTTCTCACCATATCAAATATGCATAATCAAATTCAATAATGCACTTAAAAACAACATCTTCTAAACTTCGTCTATAAAAACAATAGTTTTTAACACAAAAGTAAAAATAATAAATAATAAATAAATTATACTACTACTCTCATTCAACATTTAAATCAACATTTAATCCCTCTAGGCTCATGTTAAATCTGTATTTAAGGTGGATCTATGCTGGTATATATTGGACACATTACTATGATAATTTGTCATTAAATAACTTTATGTAACTTAATATATATCTTGCATATTAATCTATTATTCATCAAGCCAGTCTCAATTAAGTTAGTTTTTAACACAAAAGAACAAATAATAAATAATAAATAAATTATACTACTACTCTCATTCAACATTTAAATTGATCGTAAAAAAATATTTTCTCATGTCAACTTTAAAATGATTCAAACTTCCTACAATAGTAGGTAATGATGATGGTGATAATGATGATTATCATCCACTAAGACCAAATAATATGATATATAAGAAGCCATAAAGATATTGTTCTAAATTCTTAAGAATTTTATTGTTATGCTAAAAAAACATTAAAATAAGTGTTTCAAGATCATCATAATTTTTTTTAAAAGATCAAGAAGGTTGGTAGTGCCACAAATATTTTGAAATTTAAATCCAAATTTGAGTATAATGTGGATGATCCAAGAGGGTTTTTCATCTTCAACCATATTACTAGTGTTGCAAAGGCTATAGAATTTTAAATTGTGCCAACCTTGTCGTAGTAATAATCGTAATTTAACACATACATTGTCATGATATTTACTATATAAAATTATAATTAAACGGGTTAATAATAGTAACATACAAAACATTCTTTTCATATTAAAGTTAATCATAATAACATACAAAACATTCTTTTCATAAAGTTAATAATAGTAACATACACAACATTATTTTCATAAGATGACTTTAACAAACTTAGCTTTTAGTACAAACCATAAAAAAACTTAAAAGAGATAATGTAAGGAAACCAAGATTAAGATGTGAAATATTTGCTTTTGCAAGTTTATATAAATTTGTTTAATATACTTTACCATGACAAAATTTTCACCAAAAATGGTGAATATCTACATTAAAATTAGTAAACTAAGTGATTTTATAATCCCACATTTTGAAAAAACTTAATCTAGTTAAAGTTTCTAAATTCTAGATCGACGAAAAACTTCCAATTTTAATGAAATATGTGTTATGGACATGCAAATCAAAAACACTTTCCAGTATAATATCCAAATGTATCAGGTTGTCAAAGTTGGCCAAATCCTACACCAAGGAAGGTGGCTCACCGAGGACCAAGTTCAACAGATTTTTCCCCATCTCATGGACCCACACAACACAATGTGGACCATTGCTTCCTAAGGGGGAGGACTAATTGTTATACCAATTTTTTGGTCATCTAACTCATTATCATTAGATGAACCCAAGTACACCATGTAAGACCAATTTTACCCTAAGTAAAATTGCTTTCACCATGTAAAATAATATTTGTCTATATTTCCTGGTCATATTTAACCCAAAACAAGGAAATTAATTAAATAAATCCTTATTTATTTAATTATTTCCTAGGAATAAGTTATTCAAATCATTATTTAAATAATATTCCTAGTTAAATTTGACTAAATATTTTTTAAAATAATTAAATAAATCATTATTTATTTAATTATATCCCCACCATCTCCCTAAAATAATAAATAAATCATTTATTTATTTATTGTTTATAAATAAAGGAATTGACCCAAGTCAAAAGACCTTTTCCCTCCAACAAATATAATAAAATATTCCTAAAGGGTGATTCTAGAATTTGATTAATAATATTTTATTCATGCACCGAGTTCTAGAACACCGCAATATTTTGTTATAAATAGAAGGGTTTTTCCCATTCATTAGTCACCTTCATTGCATTACATCACACTGGATCTACTCTTGGTCACCATTTTCCATTTTTGCCTTGTGAACTCCGGTTGCATTCTATGTTTGTCTAGGTTTTCTACCACAATAAGAGAAAGGAATTTTAGATCTGAAACGATGAGGACTTTCAAGAACCCATCCCATTGAGGAGAAACGGAAAACACCTTTCTTGTTTTCCTCTTAGGTGCCCCATTCTTTAATATAATATAAAATTCTTTTAAATACATTATTCTTGTCTTGTCTATTGGATGCATGGAGCCACATTGTGTTTTATCTGCTTAATGTCTTTTGTGCTTAGATCTGGATTTGTGCAGCAGACTTAAAGATATTTTGCAGCCATAATCGATGATAGGGCTATTTGTTATGCATAGCTAAAGTGATCTTTTACGACGAAAGAATCATACTAACAATTGGTGACTCCACACAAGTTTTCTTTTGCGACCGCTGTCGTTTTTTATATTACTGCATATCCAGCTGTTTCAGACCCCAGGGTTTCTCTTCCATTTTCTATTTTTCCTATTTTTATGGTGCTTTCCACCTCTAAAAACCTCAAACAGTGAAATTTTTAATTTTCGTGTGTTTCTGGCCTTATTGTGCAGGTGACAGACATCAGCCGCAGTTGAGATGACAAATTTTTTCTGAAATCTGCTGCCGAGACAACCGGATCTGCAAGTCGCACTTATCAGCCCAAAAAGTGCGACCTAGCCTTGAGGTTGCACTTTTTTGCCCTAGATTTGCGTCTTGGACAGCCAACAGGTCAGAACCTGCGACCTGCACTTTTTTCTGCAATTTTCCAGAACTTTTTCTGGGTTTTTCTGAAGCTTCTGTCAGGGTTTCCCAGCCTCTGTCTCTACCCGTTTAGACCTGTTTCTGATCTTTTTCACTCAAATAAGTGGGAATTTTTCCCCTTAGGGCTCTAGTACCCTCCACTTTTTGTGGCAGAGTTTTTGTTGTTTCAGAAGTCTGAATTTCCATAGTTTCAGCCTTATTGCTTTCAGATCTGATAACTTAGTTTCAAATATCTTTATATTAACTCTTCCCCCTTTCAAATCACCTCATATAGTTTTGTTTGGGTTCATTTCTAGGGCCGCCTCATTGTCCCTTCTATTTTTAGCTGATCTCCCCCTTTTTAGTAGCAACCTTGCCTCTGCCTCTTTGTTATTCTCTGCACTTCTTTTCAACAGATTTCTCCTTTAGATCCCCATCCCTCCCGACCTTAGATCTATTGGCCTCTTTTTAGCGTGATTTGCTTCGTTTTTTCCCTCTTATAGACTAGTTTTGAGAGACCCACCTTTTTGGGTTAGATTGATGCATTGGTAGTTGTTAATTTTCTGTTCTTTTAGTCTTATTTACCGCAGATTTATTTTCAATTACGCATCACACTTTTTCTTTTACTCTCAAAATGTATGGGTTTAAACAATTAAAATTAACGCACGCCACACACTGACCCTAAGTGAAGAAGAGCCTGGTTAACACCACTTGGAAAAGACTTTAAAATCAATTGTCACTACACCTCTCCGCTTTTGACCTCACTTGATTTTGTCCCTCCCTGCCCCTGTCAGTTTTTCTTCTTCTCGTCATCATTGCGTCCCCAAGGTGATTCTCTTGGAGACTTCTTAGCCTTCACCCTCAGTTTCTGGTCGGTCGAATTCCTCTTTCTCATCATCCTCGAGTAAGTCCTCCCCTGAGTCTGCACTCTGACTCTTCCTCTGATTGTTCGGGTTCTCCCCCTACTTCTGGTTCTCCCTCTCTTACCTTCACCATGTCTAGTTCAGGACCAAGCCCTAACCCCAGTTCTACCACTGGGTCCGTTTCCAGTGGAACCACTATGGGACCTACCTCGACTGCCCCATTGCTCCCTTATATGGCCGGCCTCAGTCTCCCCGACTTCAATCAGCTCATTAATGACCCTATTCGCCACGATGTTAGTTGGCCTGCTATGCCAACCAAGCTTCCCTCCGACATTCCCAAGTTCGAAGGCCTTGCTAGCGAAGATCCCTCCAACCATATCCGAACTTTCCACATGTGGTCTTCCTCCAATTCCATCACTGATGACTCCATCCGTCTTTGTTTGTTCCAACGCACGCTTATCGGTGAAGCTTCTAAATGGTATGTTGATCAAGCCACCTATTCCCATACCACCTTTGCGACCATTGCCCAAGCCTTTTTATCCTATTTCCAGCTTCCTCTCCGATACGACACTGGTACTAAACTCTTAACCTCTTTTCATCAATACTCTTCGACCCGCCTTTCCGCTCATGTCCAAGAATGGAGACAAAGACGGAGCTTGTGTCACGCCCCCCCCCCTTTGAAGATCGGGTTTACATGGATTGGTTCCTTCGCTCTCTCTTTCCTCCCATTGGCAAAGATGTCGCATCCCATTTTCCCCAAACCAAAGAAGCCACCCTCCAAATAGCCTTGAAATATGACCTCATCTACACCCAATCTGGTTATGTTTATACTGTCCTTCCTGACCTCCCCAAGCCCGGTGGTCCTAATGCCTCGGGGACATCTCACTCTGCCGACGGTATCGTTGGAGCCCTGTCGCATACCTCTGCTCAACCTCTTGTGGGCTATGGTTTCCATCCAAGAGGGGCCAGTCCCTTCGGCATGTTCCCCCCTCCAAGTAACATGTATCCAGGATATGACATGCCTCCTCCTTTTGCCCACCCTCCTGCTTACCTCAATGTTGCCCATCCTACCCCATATCCATACCTACAACCTAGTGTCCAAGCTCCTCCAGCATTTGGACCCCCCACTCCCTTTCCTTCTCCACCCCCGCATCCGCATTTACTACCCCCTCTCGGGCAAGTATTTGCATAGTAGGGGGCACCTAATCCTCTTCCTTCTCAAAGAAAGAGGAAAGGAAATCAATCCGCTTCTGGTAATCATGGATCCAATCCTTTCAGCATTGACCCTACCACTACCAACCAGCCATAGGGCTCCCAGCCCAAGCCGAACAGGCCACTTCGCACCAATAAGCCTTGTTTGTATTGCAGTGTTTATGGTAATTACACTCATGATTGTCCCTTATTACCACAAATGCGGTAGATGTGGGAGTCCCCGACCACCGTACGGGGACAACACTCCTCCCCTACTGTCCCTCCCAATCTAGCTACTTCTCAACCTACTGTGTTTATTGATCCTTTCCCTCAACAAGGATTCGTGGCCACCCAACCACCTCATGCCCCAGTAACCACTCAACCTTCCCCTTCTGGTTCCTCCAATTACCAGATTCTTATGATGGCCTCTGACCAACCGCTCACCATGGACCTTAACTTTCAAACTCGGTCTTGTCAGTATTCCACGCCTCCCGTTCCGTCTGTCTCTGAGTCCCCATCTTCAGGTCCTACAGAGCCTCTGTCGACACCCAATGGTCCCTTGCAAATCTCTCCGCCCAAAGCTGAGGTTCATACCAAGACTCCTAAGGGCCCATTACGTCAAAATGCTGCCTCTGGTCGGGCTGCCCATTTGTACAATATAGTAGATGATCTGGCACAATCTCCTATTGCCATTTCAACACTGGAACTCCTCCAGTCGTGTCCTTCTCAAAAGAAGGCTCTAATATCTGTCGTGGGTGCTGTAGATCCTGCTGATGACCAATTGATTGTTTTCGACGCCCGCCAGTCAGACCATCCCCCTCTTCCTCCTTCTGTTGCTTTCCAAATCCCAATCAAAATCCGAAATGCTAATGTTGCTCGGTGTATTATTGATGAGGGGGCATCTACCTGTGTAATGTCTGCTTCGGTTTGGAAACAACTCGGATCCCATGAGCTGGCCCCTTCCACAATCACCCTTCGTGCGTGGGATGGCCATGCCTCCCAGCCCATTGGCCTCTTTTGTAATTTTCCTATCACCCTTGCAGGTAAGAATGTTTGTGTCAACGTGGAAGTTATCGACGCCCCTCTTGACTACAACATTCTTTTGGGGCGTAGTTACACCTATGCCATGTCTGTCGTCCCATCTGCAGTCCACCGCAAGATGTTTTTCCCTCATAATGGAAAAATTGTCACGATTGACCAGTTAACTTACCATGAACCAAACTCTCAGACCTCCCCTGAGTCCACCATCTCTTTTGTCACCAATAAGCCAACTGTTGATTCTTTGACCTGTGTTTCCCCTGGCGTCTACAAAGACTCCTCCTTGCTTGGCACTTTTCCTGGTCCTCCTCCTCCTCCTGTCTTTGACCCCAGTTTAGCAATTTTTTGCATGATGCAATCGTCTCAGGCTGGCCTTTCACAGCCTGCTTCTACTAGTCAGCAAACTCAATCTTGCCTACCGCAACCTGCTCCTAGCCCTTCGCTTCGGTCGACTAACCCTTTTTTACCTGGACCTTCCCATCCCCCTCACACTCAGGAACCTCTCTACCCTCCTGAGTCAGTTCCCTCAGGTATCCATCACATGGGCACCATTCCTCCTGGTCATTACCCCGCAGGTCAGATACCTTTCCTTGGTCCCCCTCCCAGCGTCTATTTGGTTCCTGTCATGGCCACCCTTTCCCTCCCTAATTTAAACTTGGGAATTCCAGTATGGTATCTTACTCCTCCAGCCGAGACCCCTCCAGACCACCCCAAACCATACATAGCTGTGACACCAGTGCAAATGATTCCCTTCACTTCTTCCACTGCTACAGTGCCCATAGCCCCTCCAAAGGACCCTCCTCATGCTGCGACAACTACAGGGAAGAAAAGAAAAACTCGAAAGGGGGCATCCAAAGACAAGGTCACCGCACCCAACCCTACCCCTCCCCCACCTGCCAAACCTTGCGCCTTGTGTGATGGTATCGGTCATCCCACCCATACTTGTCCTGAGTTGCCCCGTATCCAACCCATGGTTAAAGTCACATTCCCTGAATCTACGGTCCCTAAAACCTCTATTTCTTCCTCATCCGCAGCCAATAACCCAAAGACTCTTCGCACCAACAAACCCTATGCTCTGTGTGGTGTCCATGGCCATCACTCTCACCATTGTCCTCACCTCATGCATTACCGAGCCTCTTTAGAGGTCATTCGCGAGTACGAAGTTGAACAAAATAAATTCGCCTCTCCCATCCTTGCTCAATATGCGTCAATCCTACTCGAGGATCCCCCTGCTACCATTGACATTCCTCCCCCTAATGTTGAGATGTCGGAACCTGCTGCTCCCCTCCTATACCTATCATCATCCGCATGACCCTCGGAGTACATTCCCTCTGAATCCACTCCATCTGTTCTGCTTGCTCCCCCTTTAGACACTGCCTCAGGCTCTTCATGTTTTGATCATCTTTTTACCTGTTCTTCTGTCATTCCCCGTGATGACCCGTATCTACTCCTCTCTTCCCATACTACTAATTTTGGTAGCTTTACAACGTCGTCTGGTCTCCTTGACCCTTCCATTTCTTCCCATAATCATGATCATACCATCCGTATCTTCGATATTCTTCGCAGCCTGAGTAGCCATTCCTCATTCGATAGTTCTCATTCATCTCCCTCTCGTTGATCTGTGAGTCCTAGACTTCCTACCCAGACTTCTCCCTCCCATAGCCTTCAATGGATGTCTATCCTCTCCTCATGCTGCCATGCTTTTACTCATCCCTCCCATTTCTTGTCTTGTGACACTATTACCTCGGCCCTCTCGTCCACTCATTATCTTGGCTATGCCGATGGGGCAAGTCGCTATTCCCGGAATCTCGCTTCGGCAGCATGGGCCATCTTTACCCCCTTGCATACCCTGGTTCTTACAAATGGGGTCTGCATTGGTAACGCCACCAATAATCAGGCCGAATATGATGTAGTACGCAGTCTCTTAGCCGATGCACTCTCTCATCACATCCTCCATCTGCATGTTCATTTAGATTCCCTCCTTCTTGTCCTCCAACTTAATGGTGTCTATCGTGTGCATAACCCTATCCTATTTAGACAATATTTACGAGTGAAACTTTTGATATGTGAATTTAGATTCATTACTTTCAACCATATCCCTCGATTTCAAAATCACTACGTAGATCAAATTGCAAATCATGTTCTAGACTGGCATTTATCACACACACAACAATAACATTTCACGTCATCAACAAAATGTACATCAATCATATATATCATATAACATGTGTTTTTAGAGTCCATCTGCTCTGAAACATATGACATGCCCATAGAATGGTACAAAAAACAAACCTACAAAATGGGGGGCACCAATTGCCCCTACAAAAACACTGGGGGGTACCATCTTCCCTACATCTAATCACTCTCTGGAGGATCCCGAGCCAACGGCTCTGCTCCCGCAGTTCGTAGATCACGCACAGTCTAACCGGCCATCGCCATGCGTCACATGATACCTCACCATTCCAAGGGTAGCCCAATACATAACTCTATGTATTGGTCATCTAAATCCTGCCAACCACGCTCCGACACACCATTCAGCAACACCTCACATCTACGATGGATGTCCTCCACCCGAGCGGCCATATCCTCATTCTGTGATGTCCTTGATCCACTTGCACCTGTAGCTCCTACTGCTGCCGGTCGTCCCATATATCCGGCCGGTTTTACCGGAGCTATATCTACATTCACAAACATCTAAAGATTAGTAACATGAATACTATTCACAAACTCTAAAATGCACATCACAGATTATTTGCTTGTCACTTACCATCGAACCCCACACTAGACCAGGCAGAAGCGGCAAGTCTGGATCTCCCCAATAATTCATCCCACTATACAGATAGTTGTCTATGTATAATGGCATCTGATCCCAATGGGCGAAGAAATCTGGTCGAAACACTCGTCCGATCGCCCCGCCCCCTCCTCTACACAGTAATCATCCCCACTGACGCATCTGGGGCTCTCTCGGACCTCCATCAGGTAACTGTATACAAGGTCGCAAGGTCGGGATCTTCTCAAAGAAGAAAGAACACAACACCGTTCCATAGGCACAATCATGATTCACTTGCCGCTTGCATAGCGACAATTTTCGTTTCACCGACACCAACATCATCTGGGCCCACCCATAGTAGGTCCCCCCCAACACACTCTCTACAATCATCATCTGCCCTCCAGTGATGTGATGGAATGCCTGGCTCCCCAAGACCCGCAACACTACTGCAGCCACTTCCCGGGTCTCCAACCTCTCTAGATCCCTAATGGATATCCAAGTCCCTTTGACTTGGACACCTGGTTGACAATGTCGCTCAACAAACTCCATAATGTTACGCCCCTGTGGTAAAACTGGCTGCATATTTCCCACCATCCCTAATGATGGGAGACTAGTCAAGAAATATAAATCCTGGACCGTCAGCTCGATCCTGTGCCCTTGCATTATAAACGCCTCATGATCTAGATCCCAATAACTGATAATCCGAACCAACAAGGGCTCTCCAGCCCACATCAAAGGGTTCTCCAAAAATTTCAGAACCCAATGCCTAGCTAGTGCACGATGGACACCCTGATCTGCTTGGATTTCCATCCGTAATATACCTAAGTCTCTCTCTCTCCACTTGATCCATAGATCTACCATATCTGCACAAAACCATCATTTTTGTTAGTCTACAGATCAAAAAAACTACATTAACCTACATCAAAACTGAATCTCAGCCCACAACAGCACTGAAAATTCCCACATCTAGCAGGTCGCACTTTTTGGGAAAATCCTGGGCCAGGCCGCACTTTTCAGGCCAAAACCTGCGTCCCAGGTCGCAGCTTTTGCCCCAAAAAGTGCGAACCAACCGTAATGAAGAAGTAGGGGCAGTCACTGAGATTTAAAACCCTAATCTGAAATTTGAAACCAACAAAAACAAAGAGTATGATTAGGCCTCTTACCTGCCACTAAAGGATCACGATTCCAACGGTCGGTTTGTCCGCTACGATCGCCGCAAGATTTAGGGCCTTCTCTCCTCTCCACATTCACCACAGCTACACAAGAAAATGAATGCTTTTGGAGGGAAAATGCCTTATTAGAAGAAAACCCCTATTTTTTCTTTCACCCGCTGCGACCAAATCGTAGCCCCGTTTGACACACCGTCCACACCGTTGGAAAGCTCTCACCAAGCACTTAAATGGGTATCTATCAGTTTTCCATGTTTTGATACTTCAACAGGACACATTTTGTCCATGAAGGGTCTATTAACCTCTTCTCAAAATCGAAACTCTTCACTCACGACACTTGTAATTGGGGCACCACTTTGCCTCCTTACTCGTATTCGTTCGTGTTGATTTTCATCATGAGCTACCCTATTGTACTCATGATTTTCTAGTCCCCCATTGGACCCTTACTATGAGGCAGCACCATCGAGTCGCCCTTGTTTAGAGCATCCGAGTCGAGTCACCCTCACATTCATGGAGTCCATTTTGAGTCCCTTTGTACCCCGCTATCGTCCTCCACCCTTTCTTGCTTGGTACCTCTCTCGTGTCGCACATTATGGTCTTCAGTACCCTGATCCCCTATCCCTCCTAATATTGTGTCAGTTGCTGCCAAGCCATTCACGCCCTTTATGCTCTAGCAAGGGAAGTCGTCAAACCGCTCCTCCGTATCCCCCATTCCATCATCATCATTAGTGTCTATCTGTTCGTCACTATACTATTTTCCCTCGTGCCTTAGTTGGGGTTCCCTTATTGCCTCACCTGTGGTGGACCTACTTCTGTTGACATCAGCTCATTTACTCCAGAAGCCAGGTCTGGGGGGCAGTGTACCTTGGTTCGAGCTCTTATCAGCATGATTGTGATCTATACACTTGACAGTCCAGTGATGTAGCAGTAGCTATTGGTGATTCCCGAGCATGTGTAAGATGTCTCAACCCTCATGAGGGGGTGGCCCTACAGGTATCCCCCCACATGCCCGTATGACTTCTTCATTCCTGCCCTTGATGCAGCTCCTCTCATTTGATGATATCGGCCTCATCCGCTCGCAGCCCCTCTTTCATTCGCATATATCAGTCAGATTTTGTGAGCCCTTCCCCGTGTCTAGGGGACATTTGGGTATATTTGTATCTCATGTACTAAAATATTCTTGTATGAGTCCTGACGATTATTCCAGGCATTGCATGTATGTGGGATCTATCATTTTATTTATCTGGCTCATGTTTAGGCCAGCACATGCTTCATTCTTACGTTCCGTGGTTTTCCGGGCACCTTATTCTTTGTACTATTGTATCTGCGGGCATAGGTATGCCTCCCCCGCTGCCTTTAACACTGGTACTACTTCATCACCTAGAGACTTGTTGCACCTGTAAGTCTCGTCTCCTTTGGGTCTAGTCCTTTAGCACATTCGACTACCTTACATTTCTCTCTCTCATTTCCCTCATGATGCCTAGTGATTGAGTTCTTACAACGTACTTCGATCATACGATTTTCTCCTAACACTTGTACATTGGGGGGCAATCTGTTATACCAATTTTTTGGTCATCTAACTCATTATCATTAGATGAACCCAAGTACACCATGTAAGACCAATTTTACCCTAAGTAAAATTGCTTCCACCATGTAAAATAATATTTGTCTATATTTCCTGGTCATATTTAACCCAAAACAAGGAAATTAATTAAATAAATCATTATTTAAATAATATTCCTAGTTAAATTTGACTAAATATTTTTAAAATAATTAAATAAATCATTATTTATTTAATTATATCCCCACCATCTCCCTAAAATAATAAATAAATCATTTATTTATTTATTGTTTATAAATAAAGGAATTGACCCAAGTCAAAAGACCTTTTCCCTCCAACAAATATAATAAAATATTCCTAAAGGGTGACTCTAGAATTTGATTAATAATATTTTATTCATGCACCGAGTTCTAGAACACCCCAATATTTTGTTATAAATAGAAGGGTTTTTCCCATTCATTAGTCACCTTCATTGCATTAGATCACTCTGGATCTACTCTTGGTCACCATTTTCCATTTTGCTTTATGAACTCCCATTGAGTTCCATGTTTGTTTTTCTACACCAATAAGAGAGAGGAATTCTAGATCTGAAACACTGAGGACTTCCAAGAACCCATCCCACTGAGGAGAACCGGAAAACACCTTTCTTGTTTTCCTCTCAGGTGCCCCATTTTTTAATATAATACAAATCATTCTTTTAAATACATTATTCTTGTCTTGTCCATTGGATTTATGGAGCCATGTTATATTTTATCTGCTTAATGTCTTTTGTGCTTAGATCTGAATTTGTGCAGCAAACTTAAAGATATTTTGCAGCCATAATCGATGTTAGGGCTATTTGTTATGCGTAGCTAAAGTGATATTTTATGACGAAAGAATCACACTAACACTAATCTAGGTGGATATTGGCAGCCACCTGCTTATTCCACTTGGACCTTCACCATTTTTTCTTTCAATTTCCTTAATTGTATCACAATTACTATTTTTTGTAATTTTTTGGGTTCTTAACAACATTTTTTTAGGAAAATGGACAAACCAATAGCTTGTATTAGGAGTTTGCAGTCGAAAGCTATAGTCCTCATATATATATTTCTAATGAGGTATTGTACGTATCAAATAGAGATTGTATGCCAAAGTTATGACCCTGAGAAGTTGATGTGCTAATTTATCCCAATGAGGCCCACATAATTTTGGCACTTCATCTCTCGGGGTTAGGTTTTTTAACGTTTAGTGTTTTTCATTGTTTCTAAATAATAAATAGGCCTTAAAGCCTCATTGTAACATAGTTCAAAAGGAATGTAGCCACCACATCTCTTCTCAGAGATAAGCTACCATTACCTAAGCTAATTTATTTCCATTATACATGTAAACAATTTGCATTACTCTGTTATTAATGAATTGAAGTTTTTTTTTCATCGTATCTCTTTGTTTCTATTCAAATCCATATATCATTCTGCTCCTTCATAAATCTGGATCACCTATAGACTTCAAAGAAACTAAAAGGGCCCCCCTTCATGAGGACGGAAAAAATAACTAATTGAAGATGTCCAATATCCAATTTACCACCAAAAGGATAAACACAAATTTTATTTTTTTACTGATATTAGAAAGTTTCAATTGACCATGTCATATGCTTTAGATAATCAATATTGAGTACTATTGCTAACTTCTTGGAGGTATTAATAGTGTGGATATATTATTGTGTGATATACACTATGTTATGAGTTTGTCTTCCCTGTAGGGAATCAAATTTCTCTTTTGAAATGATGTTTCTAAGTATTGATTTTAGATAGATAGCTATGAACTCTATAATAAGTTTTTACATAACATTGCAACTTGATATGGAGTTACAATATACAAAGGAACTTCCATATTTTTTCTTTGGAATAAGTGCATTATGTGTCCCATTAAGGGAGCTTAGAACATTTCTAGTACTTTGTGATTCCCTAAATGTCAGTATAAGATTTCAATTTGAAAAACTCATAAAAACTTATGTAAAATTCCATCGGATAACCATTTGACTAGTGCTCTTGTCTTTTTTCATAGAAGAAATGGCATACATGACCTCCACCTCTATTACCTTTATCGACATAATTAAATTCATTTATTTAGATATCAAAAAAGGGAAAATATTAAAAACTTCCAAAACCCCTGAATGGGGAATCATGTTGGTTATTTAAACAATGAACTAAAATAATTAACTCTTTCCTTTTCCATGTTAGAGAAAGAGTGTAGCAAATATCCATTACTTGGTTATAAATTCCAAATAACATTTAAATTCTTCCTATATTTTTCATACCTATGAGGGAATTTCATCTTATTGCCACCTTCCTTTATACAAATTGTTATGCTTTTCAACTAGTATTATGACTATTCATTCTTCAGCAAGGATTGTCTGGTGTCTTCCATATTGAAAATTTGGGAAATGTCTAAGGCTTCTAATGAGGTTGTAGCTCTCTCCTCAAAATCTTGTGATCTTCTCTTCTATGTCCTTTATATTTTATTTGGAATTTTTCCTTTAGCCTAAAATTTTATGCTGAATGCACCCTCAAAATTTCATCCAAAAATTAAATCATAAATGGCATAAGGGATAAAAGAGAGAGGGGAACCCATAACTACTCCACCAACTATTGAAAGTCTTCCATTGAAAACCAATCCCGATTGAATTTGAATGCAAAGGGCGCTTTCAAATTCTAGAATAAATCTATAAGAGTGTAGGGACGTGATATAATAAACCATTTGTAGCAACCCACAACTTTATAAAGAAAATTGTTGTCGTCCACCTATTCTAAACAAAAAAAAATAGCCAATCTTTTGGCCATCACCTCATCGTTAGATCGAAAATTTCTCCAAGTGGGTGAAAACTTGACAAGCTCTAAATCCAATAGATATTTATTTTCAAAGAAAGATTTAAGGAAAAGGAAAAAAACCCTTGAACTTCTCAACGTTGCATAGTAAAACTGAAGTCTCCACCAACAATAAGAAAGGAAACATCTAGATCACTCGATCCATCCAATTGGTTCTACAAAGTCTCTCTATTTGAGTAAGGCCCATATACATTTAGTAAATTGAAAAAAACATGTATTTTTTTTAATCCCAAAGTACATAAATAGTGGATTGTGTAGCTAAGGATGAGAAATCAGAGTAAGTTGGGCTCCATCTCATAATTAGTCTACCTAACATACCATTTGCATCTAAAGAAGCAAAGGAACGTTCTTTTAGCCTTAGGTATAGTAATGAAATAGTATTTTCACCCAAAGTCACCATATCTTACAATAGTAGAATGTCCAAATTGTGGCTCTAGATTATCCTTTTTAGGACTAATTTTTTATGGGCACCAGCCATCCCATTAGAATTAAAGGCGAAAATGATCTTTTGGGTCCCTATGGAAGGGATTTCCCTACTCCAAGGGTCGTAGAAATGGTGGATTATTTCCACCTTTTAATTTCCATCATTAATTTATGTCGTGCTTTGAGTGGGTGTGATTTTTGGCTTATAGGGTTGTAAATAAGGGTGTCATGTACCACTCCACCCTTTGGTGGGAAATCTTCCTTTAGTTTTACTCTAGACCTGAGGGTGCATGTAAAATTAGGACATAAGCCCCATCCAAATTCGAAAATGGGCTGGAAGATGCACCCTCAATATCCATCACAAGGGAAATGACTAGAGAGTTAGGTTGGCCTTGACCCTTTGGAGCCACCTGGGTCAAGGATGGTGACCAGGGAGCTTGTCTTGACTAGTTGGTAGCATCACCCTCTAAAAATATAAAATGAGAAACTAAGCCGGGATTGAAAGACATACCAACCATATAAGTATTTTTCTCAAAGATGAGAGCTTGAGCTGAAGAAGAAGCCTCCAAAACTTCCCTCTTTCCAGGCTAATACATGGATGTTTCTATAGAGATGGACTCATTTTTAAATTTAACCTGTTACTTTTTCTTCCTGTCAAACGAAGGAGACAACTTCGAATAATGACTTTGAAAATTGTTGACTTTGTGGCAATTGAAACAATGAATCAAGATTTTTTAGTAATATAGATTATGGGACCAAGTAAAATTGTTGTATAATAGGTTATGTTTCCCATAAAGGCCCTCTCTAAGGTCAACCTCGATCAATATCCAAGCTCAAATCCTATCAACAGATGAAAGTCAACTTGGATCCAAGCTCATGAAATTAAATTTATTCAATTGCACGAAGATCCACCTCAGTCCAGAACACCAAAGGCAATCTCGGCAATATGGCCCAAACTTGTTGTATAGCTAGAAGGGTACGAAATGAGTCAAAAGTTACTAACCAATTCTTCAAAATCAGTCTAGATGAACCTCATGACTAGTCCTTAGCTAAATCTTGTGAAAATCCTTACCATAATTTAAAATGAAGGATATACATCTGTTCATGATAATGTGAGAACGTTCTTCATCAAATTTAACAACATATCAATATGTTCTTTCTGTTACATTATGTGCAAAAATTCATCACTAGTTAATGGTTCTTCATCGAATTTAACTCCAATGATCCCAATTGTTGGATCCTCCAAACCACGTTCTACTTTATTGATAGCTTCATCTAAGCCAAAATAAGTTGTTGCTTGTTTTCACACTGCTTCATGAGCAATTCCAATTGCTTCATAATTTGCTTCTACAATGGCAACTTCAATCTTCAATTCTTCATCAAACATGGCGCTTACCATATTTCCACAATCAATCCCTATTTCAAAAAAGAAACCACACATAATATCAACATAACGTTCATCCACACCATGGTGGGATATGTGAGCATGCATGTGCTCATTGCCAATTTCAGCTTCACCAAATTCATCAGATGCGGCTAGATTCACCAATTCACATCTCGCTTTGTAGTCATCATCCACATATGTTTCATCACAGTGGAATTCATCATCATCCGCACCATCCATGTTACAGCGGAGTCCTTAAGCATTTATATGCTCTTACTTTTCTTCACATACAAAGTCTTCTTTTTCTCCCTCTGTAATCTTTGCTACATCTTCATCCATATGCATATCTACATAATGGGTTTCAATTTTATGGTCTTGACACCCATCATCCACTTTTTAGTCGATTATCAAATCTTTGTTGTCCTCTTAGAGTCTTTCTTATATACTCTCAGATCCGCGACTGACTCAATATACTATGACACATCTTGCTAATGCATGTCACTCCCCCTTGCACCAAATTATTTTTCCAAGATCTTCCATGCTTCCTTGGAAGTTGTAGTTTTTTCTAGCTTGCACATAATTGTTTCCTCCATTTCTTGTTGAATGAAACTTGAAGCTAGGGCATCAATTTCCTCCATTCTACACCAATCAACCTCGATTTATTCTTTTTCTTGTGCTAGACTTCTTAGTTCTTCGGCTGCAGCTAGAACCTCTCTAAACACAACAACAATATTTGCCTCTTATTTTCGATTCCCTTTCTTAGTCTTCTTTAGTTGCGCTTTGCAACCCATGACCATTTTCTTTCCTCTGTCTTATAGGTGCTTTCGTGATTGCATGAGGCTATCTTCCATATTGCCCTTGAAAAAAATATGACTTTTAATATGCGCCCCTGTAAGGCACAATATTCACCCAAAACACTGTCATCCTTGACAAAAAACCAAAATATTTTTGTAGACTGAAATTTTTTTTGCAAAGCCCTAAATTCTCTTTCCAATAAAAAACTTCCAACAAAACCTTTTTATAAAAGAGCTTTTTTAAAAACACTATATTTATAATCTTCGTAGAGCCCTTTCTTTAAAAAATTAATATACCTTTTTCAATTTTTTTTTTTTTTAAATGACTATTTTAAAAACCTTTTCCAATACTTTAAAAACCTTTTCAAAATCCCTTTTTGAAAAACTTTAATATATAAAAAAAAACCCTTTTATTTTCAAGGATCTTATTAATATTTCATAAAATCAAACCTTTTCAAAAAGGTTGTCACCAATTCAAAAAAACCACTTTAATATGAGTTTGAAACTTCTTCTAACGTGGTGCTAGCTCACACCCACCTGCGTTATAACACCTTGTGTACAACCTACAAGGTGTGTTATAGCATCAAGCAAGAGAAAAAAAGTATTCTCTTTTTTCACTCATAGATTTATGTTGATCTGCTCTTCCTTGCTCTTTGTAACATTTCTTTGATCTCTATGATCTTAGATTTCATACCAATTTGTTAGAAAGACAGAGAGGAGAAACATAATATTAACACAAGTCATTCATACACAAAATAACACGAGTTGCAGTTCTTCTATTGATCACACAAACTTGATTTATTACAATGAACTCGGTGAAGGGTATTTAACCTTTTTCGACTAACGACTCGCCTTAAATACCTTGACATGCAACCACACTCTAGATTTGACTATGAATTAACTTGAATTAAATGAATCTCTAAATTTAGCCAACTCCTTGTCTAAGAGTAATTACGTCGGAGGCATTTTCTTTATGAGATTGGGTGAGCAAATACTATTCACCTCACCCAATTAGAAAGCTTTCTTATCGCCCTTTTGATGAATTATATTATGACAAGTGTTGATTTTAAAAAAAAAAAATTTAAATTACTTCCCAATCCGTTGTTTTCCACGGAGCCCCGTGATGTCATGGCACGATCACGACTGTCTCTCCTCCCCAAGCGAATCACATTCGTTGACCTTTATTTTGACATGACCTCTCGCAATAGTTCAATCTCTCTGCACATTTCACACACAACACAAGAGAGGAGGCATTGTATACAGACACTCATTGCCCCCATTTCTGGCCAGACCTAGAATTTGATGTCCCACGGGACGTATTTGGCATTCCAAGATGTATTTGACTGCTAGCAGAAATTTTCTCTCGTCAAGTTTGATGTGTTTTAGAAATTAATAACCTGTCGAAATGATGTTGCATTTCAAATTGAACCTGTCAAAATCTATAATACCTGTCTTAACCTACAAGCACCTCTAAATTCCCATTTCCAGGATCCTGAATCACCAGTTTCATAATATCACATGGAAAGTCTGGAAAGATTTGATTACTAATAAAATTTTCCAAGTTCCTGCCTCTAAATTTCCCATTCCCAGGATCCTGTAATTTGAATCACAATTTTCGTAATATAACACATAAATTCTACGAGAAGGGTGAAATTTTATTTCTAATAAAAGTGTAGTTATAGCGCGCCAAGGAATTTCTGTGCTCTTAACCGAGATATTAGCATGGCATTTACCCCCAAAGAAAATTATTGTTGCAATACATTCAATTCTATTAACGCCTAAATGGGTACAAAGCCATCTGGCCGGCAAAAGAAGGGTGTTCGTGGTGGTGCTCCGAATTTTTTAAATATAAAAGCTCAGAAGTGTTTGCAGAGGAAGTGTAAAGAGTGAAGCACCATCCATGCTGACAAACTGGGAATATTGAAGAAAGAAGGCCTTAAGGATTTCTCAGTTTTCTCTAGGAAGGCGCAGGCACCTAGCGGAGCACGAGGAGTAGAAGAGCATGGAGACATTATGATTTTAAAATGATATGTCGAGATTGGGCGTGTAGCACTTGTTAACTATGGGTATGACAACTATGTGAAGCTTATTATAATTTTTTATGTTGTGGACCAGAAGCTGACATTGTTTGATGCACCAAAGATGGTGAGATCTCAAATGAACCAAGATTTGAGGATTGACATTTCAAGAGTACCAAGATAGTCGGATCTCAATCTTGAATCAGATATATCAAGATTGACATTTCATTAAGAGATATCAAGATTGACATTTTTGAGTACCAAAGAAGAAAATTTTGATTAAGGTTGTGGAGTCTATACAAGTTCAAAAGAGATGGGAGAATGTTTCATGGGGTCGAAAAATTAATCGTGTAAAAGAAGATATCTGAATTCTGTCTATGCTAGATGACTCACAAGTAGGCATATTCATTCATCCAGTGTATCCTTCTTCTTAGCTCCACCATACCAAATATTTCATGCCCACATTTGTTTTCTTGGTTGGGAGGGTGTTGAGGCAAATTTGAGTTTGATATATACCAAGATCCTATCATCATCAAGGATTTTTTGTTTTTCATTGTTTCATATGATTCGATGATGGGAATTATTTCTCTTATAATGGGAAAGGTTGGTTCCCGTAGGTTTGGATCAACCTCCACTGCTAAAGAAGTACTCAAGGAATCGATGCTTCCAATTTCACAACAATTCTCACCTGACAAATACTTTCTTAATTCTTTCTCAATTATAGTTTCTTTATTTTACTGGTTGGTGACTGTTACTTTCAGTTATCGTCATACTTTGGTTTGTATGAATACTTGGTTCGTTGTGGAGTGTTCTTTCTCATTTACAATTTTTGGTTTGGTTATGTTCCTTTATACAGTTAGTTTGGAAGCTTTCTTTATGAATATTGTGGGGAATTGTTTGATTTACATTGTAATGTTATATTTGGATTAGTCACAACCAATTAGGGGAAATCCTTAATATAATAATTTGTTATTATTCGATGACTAAAATGTGTTTATGATGCCAAACTGATAGGGAGAAGATCCACAAATGGTATGGTTTGCCAAAGCGATTGGAATGTATGATCCCTGTATTTACCAAAAGTGTATGTTAAATAAACTCTTCATTAAAAAAATTAAAATGATAAGGGGAAGTTGACACTCACAAATTTGAATAAAATGTAAAATGAAAGGCATGAATAATACAAAATCATCATCACATTTTCATTTGAAAATTTTTAAATTTTCATTTGAAAGTACAGGCCTGTTTCCGGTGATGGCTCTGGAATTCAGAAAACTCAAAATGGTTGATATAGCATGACTCCATTGTTGGGATTACGATTTTGATTATTTTTGTTTGGACGACACTGTTACCGATGAAATAGGTAACCTGACCTCAAAACGGGAACTCTAGCCCAAAAAGACTCAAAAAACATGAAAACACACCCCAAAAACAAAAAAAGTGTATTCCAAAACGCACTTGGTTTTTTTTTAAGGTCAAATTTCAACATTTTATAAAATTATGCTAAAAACAAAATTGTTTCTTGAAAAAAGGATTGAAAAAACACACTCAAAACAAAACCAGTTGATGCTAGAATAACAAAAAAAAAATTGCGTCATATTTTTGACATTTTCAAAAATAGAAATAACAATTTTTAATTTTTAAAATTCAAACATTAAAAAAAAACCTAAAATTTAAGAAAAAAATAAATTTAAAAATAAAAACATTTTAAAGCTTAAAATTTAAAAATATATAGGAATAAAAAAATAAAAATAAAAATTCAAAAATTCAAAAAAACCTAAAATTTCAAAAAATAAAAATAAAAAATAAAAGATTAAAATTTCAAAATATATAGAAATAAAAAAATAAAAATAAAAACAAATAAAAATATTAAATTAAAAAAAAAAAGAAAACAAGTTAAAAAAAAAGAAAGAAATTATAAAAAATAAAATATAGAAATTAAATTTAAAAAAGAAAAAGAAAATGTTTATTTAAAAAAAAAAAAAAAAAATCAAAGAAATATATTAAAAAATTGATTTATTTTAAAAAATAAATTTTATATATATATATATATATATATATAAAATTTAAAAAAAAATTAATATTAAAATAACAAATTAAATTAAAAAATAATAATAATAAATAAATAAATAAATTTTGAAATAAAAAATAAATTTTAAATTAAATAAATAAAAACATTGTTAAAATAAAAGGTTAAAAAACTTTAAAAATCAATTAAACTTGAAAACAATAAATAAAATAAAAAACAAATTAATTTGAAAATATTAAGTTTAATTTAAAAAAAAATTAAAAAAAAATCTATTTTTAAATAGATAATTTTAATTGAAATAAAAAATATATAAAAATTTTATGTAATTAAAAAATAATAATAATAATTAAAAAAAAAATGAAATTCAAATAAATTAAAATAAAAAATACAAAATTTAAAAAAATTGAATGAAAAAACTGAACATAAAATTTAATAATAATAAAAAAAAAATATGAAAAAAAAATCAATTAAATTAAAAAAAAAAATACAAAATTTAATAAAAATTATTAACCAAAAAAAAAATATATATATATATATAAAATTAAATTTTTTGAATTTAAAAAAAAAAATTAAAAAAAAAAAATTTAAAAATTAAAAACATATATATGTATATATATATATATATTTGATCGTGGTGGCGCCGCCAATCGGCCTCTCGCCTAGGTGGCAGCGGAGGCCGGCCGCTGGGCGGGAGGCCGATTTCGGGAATCGCCCTCCCGCGGCGGGAGGCCGATTTTGGGAATCGCCCTGAGGCCGATTTCGGGAATCGCCCTGAGGCCGATTTCGGGAATCGCCCTCCCGCTGCGGGAGGCCGATTTTGGGAATCGCCCTGAGGCCGATTTCGGGAATCGCCCTCCCGCTGCGGGAGGCCGATTCCAAGAATCGGCCTCTCGTGGCGGGAGGGCGATTCCCGGAATCGGCCTCCTGCTGCGAGAGGGTGATTCCTGGAATCGGCCTCCTGCCGCGGGAGGGCGATTCCTGGAATCAGCCTCAGGACAATTCCCAGAATCGGCCTCCCACCACGAGAGGGCGATTCCCGGAATCGACCTCCCGTCGCGGGAGGCCGATTCTTGGAATCGCCCGCCCGCCCAGCGGCCGGCCTCTGCTGCCACCTGGGCGGGAGGCCGATTGGTGGCGCCACCATAATCAATTTTTTTTTTTTTTTTTTAATAAATTTTTTTAATTTGATTTTTTTTTAAATTTTTTTTTTTTTAATTCAAAAAATTTATTATTATTATTATTATTATTTTTAATTTAAATTTTTTTTTTTTGAAATTTTTAAATTCAAATTTTTTATTTTAAATTTAATTTGTTTTAATTTTTTTTGTTTTTTTTTTATTTTGTTTTTAAATTTAATATTTTAGATTAATTATTTTTTAAAATTTAAAATTTATTTATTGAATTTATTAAATTTTAATTTAATTTATTTATTTATTTTTTTTTTTTAGTTTTTCATTTTTAAAATTTATAAATTGTCTCATTAAAAAAAAAAAATAGTAAATTTATGGATATTTGTTTTTTAATTATTTGCACATGGTTTTTTTTTTTTTTTTTGGTTAATTTTAAAATTTGTATTTTTTTTCTTATTATTACTATTTTTTTAATTTAAATTTTTAAATTAAATTTTTTATTTTTTGTATTTTATTTTTTTTATCTAAATTTTAATTTTGTAATTTAAATTATTTTTAAATTTTCTATTTTAATTTTTTTTAATTATATGGTTTTTTTTAATAACTTAGATAAAAAATGTTTTTGATATATATATTTTAAAACTTTTTGGTTAATTTTTGTTTTTTTTTCTTGAATTATGTGTTTTTTTTTCAAATTTTGTCATTTCTTTTGATATAATTTTCGATTTTTTTTTTTTAATTTTTAATTTTAATTTTAAATTTTCTTTAAATTTTTCATTTTTACGAGTTAATTTTGTTTTTTTACATTTTTATTGGTTATATATATATATATATATATATATATATATATATATATATATATATATATATATATATATATATATATATATATAAGTTTTGTGTTTTATTACCAACATGAAATCACCACTCTAAAAAAAAAGGTTGATGCTGCATCAATACGTTTCAAAATTAGCATGAAAATCATCGCTCTAAAAAAAAAAGGTTGATGCTGCATCAATACGTTTCAAAATTAGTATGAAAATCACTAACATTTTAAAACAGATATTCATACTTCAAAAATAAAAATATCAGTGTCAAAAATGTGCTAAAAAAAAGAAGAAGGTGATTCTACATCACCACTTTTCAAAATCTGGTGCTTTTTATGCTACCAAAAAAAAGTAGGTAACAATGCGGTTACCTATTTCATCGGTAACAGTGTTACTATAGTTTCTCTGCACATTACAGCTTTTTTATTGCATGAAATTTAGGGGATATTCATTCTGTTATGAGAAAGTTCGTTGGAAAGTTTGGGAAAGTGAATGGCCCTTAGGTTTCGAATTTAAGGTTTCCTGAAAATGGTTTATATGATTAACTTTTGCGAAGTTCTATCATCATATATCGCATAAAAAATTGTGATGTTCCTATGTTGCAGGGTTGCTTAGGTGTGGCAAAAGTTGTAGACTTCAATGGACTAACTATTTGAGGCCTGATATAAAGCGGGAAACAAGTAATCTTTAAAAAAACCTTGATGTCTGTCAATGTACTTTTATAAGTTATGATGTTTGAGGTCGATTATCCTGCTAGATTTTTGATATTATATTCAATGTTTAGGTGGTTTGAAATATTTTCTCATCTTCCAGGGAGAATGAACAATGAAATTAAGAACTACTAGAACACACATTTGAAGAAACCATGAACAAACCTCTGTTTTGCTTCCCGAATATCTCAGTACTTTACTTCCTTGACACAGTGAGAGAATGAAATGATGGAGGCTGAAGCACTATTTCTTAGAGATTATTTGAAGCTTGTTGCATATAGGTATTCATCCAATATGATAGAATGCTGAAGATGGAAACATGAACCAACTAGACCTAAATCTTCTAAGGTCTTTTTCTCCATGCAAATTTGATGATCTAGTTGTTGCTTTGGGTTCTCATGTTTGGGATCAACAACAACCTTTATCAGTACTAGCACTTAATTCTCAAAACATGGATCAACATTTGGTTCAAGGAACAAACAAATACTCTAGGAACTATAGCGTTCTAGATCAATTTGGAAATGTGGATGGACTATCACTGCATCAAGATCACCAGGGGTTTGTTACTTAGTTTTTAGATAGCATGTGCTCCTTAGCCCTTGGTTGTGCATACTCTGCCCCTAATTTGCAGTTGGGTCAAGGTGCCATTGCACCTTCAAGCGATTCATGCATAACTAATGATGCTCAAAAGGAAAAAAATCAATGTTTTCAATGGTGAAAACAATCTAAAACTGAATGAGACTGAGAAAATGAAGCCATATCAAGACGAATATGTCAATAGTTTGCTGCCCTTCACAATGCAAGGACCCACGATTAATATAAAAGAAGAAATTTATGATCATAACATTAATTTCCTTTGGCCATACCACAAGTCCAATTCACTTCCAGCTTTGTTAAAAGCCTATGGCTCTCCCAGATCAAATATTTTCAGTGGCCCTAGTGACCTAGGTTCTAATTAAATTAGTTCTTCAATGATCAACAACAACAATGGTAACTATGGAGGATCATTGTTTCCACCTAAGCTCTTCTGAGACTTTACAAAATTTTCAACTACGTCTAAGCCAAAAGCTACCTTTGGATTGTTAGCAAGCAACACCCATCTTTGGTTGGACTTGAATACTAAATATGGAAGAGACTATAGGATAAATATGCTAAAGTTAGTGGATACTATTCCTGCAGGCCTCGAGCATATCATTAGATTAGTACAGTCAGAATAGGTTCAATTCTTATTGTATGATTCATTTGTTGTAGGAAAAATATGTCATACTTGAAGTGTTGTGCCATATTTTTGTAATTTTTCTGATTTCCACAACGCATTCTGAATGGTATATTCTATGATTTTTTTGTAGTATGTGAGTGTCATGGGAGCCTGATCTTCGTGGGATCTCTGATCAAACAATTCGGTTGTGAAATATATACAAGATGATAAATATATGATGTCCTTCTTGAACATATAAGATTTAATTAATTCTAGCATGAATTTTTATATGTTTACTAGCTACTAGAGATGTAATTAGTTTTATAAGTGCGATTTTCTATAATGTAAAACTTAATTAAAGTTTGTACCTTAATAGATTTGATCCCTTTCGATACTTGATACATCCCATTAACATGGATCTATATTGGTTATTTATATATATGCCATGAGTGAACTTCATGCTAAACATGAAAGGAATTACACATAATGTTCATCTTGAGAAACACACTAAGATATAATCTCTCCTTATCAATAAATAGATAGTTACATGAAAAAAATTGTGTTATTACTATTATATTTTTTAATGTTACCTGTCACAACATGGGGGTAGCACAATTGGAAATCTCCATGTTATGAAGTATTATGTAAACCATGAAATCAAAGGTTCAAATCCTTATGGGTCAAACCAACAACAACAACAAAGAAAACCTATTCACATAAACTAGCCAAAAAAAAAAGTTACATGTGAATTCATTAAAAAATCTAATAATGGAAAGAATTACACATCTCATTCATATTGAACAACATACTAATAAATGTTTTAATAATCATTTTTTTTAAATTACACCGGAGGATTTTTCTTTATGAGATTGGGTGAGAAAACACTATTCACCTCACCCATTCAGAAAGCTTTCTTATCGCCCTTTTGACGAATTATATCCTGACAAGTGTTGAATTTTTTTAAACCTTTTTAACTTGACTGAAACTTTAGGTGCTATGCGTATTTGGACTGTGCTACCTAGGGAAAGTAGAATTCATGGTTCTGTACTCTCACACCATCCTCCACCATACCCTTGTACCTGTTTCTGCAGTACTTAAGGGTCACGCCATCACCGTTCCCTAAACAAAAGACACCTATTTCTGCAACAATAAACAATGAACGTTCGGTAACACCATCACCATGCCCTAGACTAGATTGTGTAAACTTTATCCCATGAGCAGTATGAATATTTTGGATATGCAGGCACACAACTAAAAACATTTGCATGGTTCCTCTCATCCAATGCTTTTCAAGCCTCATCTATAAAACCATGGGTGATTGGCATGGGGTTGTTCAAGTCACATTTTAGAAGTGAAACTTTGGAGGTGCGCTCTCAATCCAATCACATTTGGAAGGTGCGACCTCACCCAATTCGCATTCACAAATCAAAATGGACTACGATTCTGTCAATAATGAATAATAACACTAGAATTATATTCAAACCGAATGTGCCTGAAGTGCTCACATTACTTCACGATCCCTTGGCTACTACTATGGAACATAAAGATTTTAGATGTATTGCAATAGACATAATATAACATACCTCTTTCAATGCTCAATGCATTCTTTCAACAACTTTTAATATTTGTTTGAATATTATTTAAACATATGCCTTTCATGATTTAAAATGCCACATATGCATCGATTCCATCAATACATTTGACAATGTGTTCATCACCCTTTTAAACAGTCTTCAACGTTGCTTTGTATTGGTATTGTAAATCATTGTTTGCATTTTTTTCTTGTAATAAGTCATAGCCCACCCCGAAACAACACAATGTTAGAGAGGGGTGTTTGATACTAGATTTATATAATCGTAATGCACACTATGTGTACTCTTTAGGCTTGATCCATCACTAACATTACAACGAGAACACATCTATCCTTTTAATGTTCAACATGAAATTGAATTTTCTCTTCCACTTGGGGTATATATAAGCTTCATTTCTCTAATGTCCATTTGAAATTGTGAAGTCAAATACACTTAGTGGTGTTTGAAGCCTTTATCTTTGAAATATGCTTTTAAGAGGTCATTGTGACATTGCACTACTTCAGACAGAGTCTTAAATTTGTTTTCAACTCATTGAAAAGATCCCTACAGTATAATTGCATGCCACAAAGTGATCCACAACTCTTAAGGTTATAGTAATTGTGTTTAGCATGGTTTTAGATTTGAATGTAATGTAATTTTTGAAAATGAAATCAATACAACAATTAGAGAGATTTGTACTTAGCAAATGAATGTAAACATTGTAAATTAGTATTACAGTCACATAAGTGTCTTTTACCTAGTTTTCTTGATATTGTACACTATAAAATGAACAATCGTTTGGGCCCTTTGTTTTTGGATTTGTTGTAGCTTTTCTGAGAGTGTATCTTAAGGCCAAGAATAACTTGCACAGTATTGGGTTTATTATTCAACTTTGCTAATTGACCAACTAAGAGTTTCACCAAACGGGTAATTTTTTTTAATCTACTCTTTCGAAAATGGAAAAAATATGTATAATGTTTGAATATAGATGAGTGGGAAAGAAATCATCATCACCTCTCCAAGGTAAGAAAACTCTCCCAACCTTTTTATAAGAGGGGATTATAATTGGTTTCTTGATACTGTTGTAGCTTTTCTCACATAAGAGCAACTATTGTATAGAGCTTTGCTAGTTAGCAAAGACTAGTTTCAGCAAATTAGTTTTTTTTTCCATTCAACTACATATTTCTTTCGAAAAAAAAAAAAAACCCTTTGTACAATAGTTTTTTTTCCATTCAACTACATATTTCTTTCCAAAAAAAAAACCCTTTGTACAATAGTTCAATCCTTCATTTTGTTATATTATATTATTGTTTTTATTTAAACAATTTTTCCGTTAAATTTATATTAAAATCTTACTTTTTTCTTAATTATTTTAATATATTAAAATAACAAATAATTTTGGTTTCAAGTAGTTTATGTTTACATTGCTCTACATTTATCTACACTTTTATAGGAACCCTTAACCCAATGTTCAATCCTAATTTTTATTGTGTTGAAACCCCGAACCCAATGTTCTATCCCATGTATAACATAAACTAATACACTAAGTAGTGATATAATATTTGAATGAATTATACTTCACACTCTGTAACTATTCAAACAATATATTTAGTCTTTCTATAAAATTGATTTTGAATGAAATAAATACTTGAACCATTTATTTAAGTTTTGTTAAAAAGTAGAATTATAAGATTTTTCTTAATTTTAGTTACCTTTTTTTCCTTTAAAATTAATATAAATTACTTTACTTACATGAATATTAAAATATTTTATTTATGGTTAAGACTGATGGTGAAATAATTTTACATCACTTTCACATCAAACATATTTATCTTGGCTCTTCTCTCCTTGATTCCATCTGTGTTGTGTGTAGTTATTTTCTTCTAAGAGTAAAAGAATAACAATATCAAGGTGTGGTTGTCTTGATATTTGTTTTTTTTTAGAGAATTTATTTAATATTATTTTTAATAAAATTAAATAAATTAAATGTATCTTGATTCTCATTGTTGTGAGACATTTATGTTAAACTTTCTTCTTAAATTTAACTCCTTGCTATATTTTTTAATAAATATAAAAAATCAAATTTTATATTTTACTATTAATATATTTCACTTTTTTATTATCTTTACATTCCCTAACTCCTCCTTTAAATCAAATTTTATATTTTACTATTAATATATTTCACTTTTTTATTACCTTTTACATTCCCAATTCTTCCTTCTAATATTATGTACACCTCTCGATACAATTGCTAGTTAAAATAATTGCTAGTTAACTTATTTTAAGGATCCAAAATAACCTAAAAAGAAGACGCTGAAGATAGACTTGTTATTAAATTTCCAAGGATAGGTGTTTTATATTTCGAATAGATGGCCCTTATTCAAATGCACACGAGGTCAAGGCACGTTAAATTGAAAGAGAAAAAAAGGGTTCTTTGAAGACCACGGAAAACGAAAGATGGGACAATTCATGACTTCTATAGCTTAAATAAAAATATCGTTTGGTTTATGCAATCATTGCGTTTCCCGTTTGGATTATGTAATCATTGCGTTTCAAACCTCATGCCGTCATAGGGTTCTTTATGTGGTAATCCTTCCTCGTAGGGTTTTTTTCATGGCCGTTGGGAGTGGGGGTAGGGGTCAATTTAAAGGGTCTGCAAGGTTTGCACAGTTTAATTAATTAATGAAATGCTCATTTTCACATTAAACCAAATAAATTTATAGTTTTGAAAAGAAAAATATTTAATCTATTTTTTATTACATTTATTTAAAATATAAAATTGAATTATGTTTTTGTTTTAAAATTATATTTTATATATTTAATTTTCTAAATTATTTTTAATATGATATTTTGTATTTATTTTTTCATTATTTAAATATATGTAGTATTATTATATTTTAAAATTTTATTTTTTTTATATGAAGATAGTAACTAAGAATAATTATGATTACCTTATTTTAAAATTTAATATGAAAACGATGTCAAATAATATTATATTAAAAAATAATAATAATAATAAAATTAGTTTTTAAGAAAATTTATATTTATATTTTTTAATTAAAATTAAAAAAATAACAATAGAACAATAATAATGGTTATATATTTAAGTTTGATCTTTATTTAATTATAGAAAAATTATATTTAATTAGTTTGTAATAAGAAAATAATAAAAGTTTATTTATATTTATAAATAATTAATAAAATTAAAATGTTTTTCATTAAGTCTATAGGTTTATTTTACAATCCAGTATGAGGGTCATGTGTAAGTATGTCATGTCAAAAAAATAACAAAAATAATTTTCATTAATGTGAGCCAAAACAAAAATTAAGCATATAAATAAAAATTTAAAAATCCAATAACTCAACAATTAATAATGTTGGTTGATATTTCATTTTCATTCTACTTGATTTGGTGATATTTCAATTTCACTCTTTCATAATAAAATAAAATATTTGCGATATTTATGTTAAATCATACAATTTTATCATTTTAAAAGTTAAAATAATTTTAAAAAAAACTTGTATTTCTCTTATAAATATATCAATATAAAACTTATATATGTGTGTATATGTGTGGGTTAATGTTTACCTTAGTAAAATATTTAGATGTTGGAAAGGGAAAAATAATTAAAAGTAAAATAATGTAGTTACTTAACTGTAACTCATTCAATTTTTAACATAAAATATTAATAACGATAAAATATTCAAAAATACAATTTAAATAATGAAAAGTTACCACTATATATCTATCTTAATAACTTATTTATCAAGCACTAAATGAGATTAAAACTATTGACATGTAAATATTTTTTCAACTTTTGTATTCTAAAAAAAGGCTTGGATAGAATGAGATTTAAACAATGAAAAACTATCACTATGGATATATCTTAATCATGTATTTACCAAGATTTAAATGGGATTAAATATCTTGAAATGTAAAAAATTTAGAATTTTGTATTCTAAAAAGAGGTTTGCATATAATGAGATTTGATCCCTCTCTCCCTTGCTCGGCTCTTGGTAGATCCGTGGTTAAGATGGATCTATGCTTAGTTGAAAATGCAGTAGTCTAACTAGACTGCTTTTTTGCCTTGAAAATCATGGAAATTTCGGTAAGATTTTAAGAAAATATGGCAAGGATTTTTGTAAATCCAGGTTATAGCTATCAAACTTCAATATTTTGGGTGTTCTAGAGGTATTTAATAGTGTTGAATCCATTTCCACCATTAAAAAAATATGATTCAAACACTGCTACTGCAAGCCACCTTAATACACAACTCCGTTGAAAATGATATAAACAAATTAAATTCTATTCAAAGTTGATTACACTAAAAGTAAAAAAAAACTCTATAATGCAATATGGGAAACATGTTTACACGAGACAATAAAAACAAAAAAAAAATCACTACATACACAAAAGGTGCTCTACAAATGGAGTTGATGTTTGCACATAACAATGTTACAAAAATAAATAAATAACTACATTTACACAAATGTCCATCATCATTATAAAAATTAATTACATAGATATACAATAACAATTAAAAAATAAATGTCCATGGGGTCTTGCTTAAAAGGTGATGAGGGGATCTGTTATAGCACTCATCACATGTTCAATTCCCTTCCTTAATCAAGATGATATAATCATATGAAAGTTCATTTTTTTATATTTAAAGAAACAAGTTTATTGCTCAAAGAACTTGGTACAAGTGAAAGTTTGCCTCTTTAATCAACTACTTTATTCTAAATTATCGCAACATAAATGTGATTGAATTAACAAAAACGAGGTGACATATAGCGAATCAGCCATACAATGAAGCATTCTAGGAGGCAGTGACTGATAATGATTCGGTCCTTAAGCTTTAGTGCTTCATAATATATTTAATAGGGATAACAGCAACACTTATCCACCTATTAACTCACATAACTCCCCGCTTCAATTTTATTCCTACTCTGTTCATCGATCACCATCATATTCCTACTCTGCTCATCGATCACCATCATGGAAAATTTATTAACCCCTTAACTCACATAACTCTTCCCTTCAATTTTATTCCTACTGTGTTCCTATTGAGATTATTTTTGCAAAAATAATCTCAACGTGATAATGAATTTCAAATTTTGACACATTTCATTATTATATAATTTTGTCACAGCTCGATACTTTTCATTTCGTCTGAGAGTGTTCGGCTCTGGGTGTTACCAAATGGAGTACATTTCGCACGTCCAAGATGTGTTTCTATCGTGTTTTTGCGCCGCTGTATTTTTGGGATTGCTTTTATGGGATGTGTGGAGGGCGTGGAAGAGGAGGGCTCACTGGGCTCCCGGGCGAGCTCTCGCTCTGAGCGCTCTCACTATCCAAATGCTCACTTTCATAGATTTCTCCGATATCAGCTATATCAGCAGCAAGCGCGAAAGATTCGAGGAAGTGGCCGTTTTGGTAAGAAAAGATCAGCTGTTATTTGATTGCACAAGGCTTATGATGTGTGTATTCATTGCCTATTTGCTTCCTTCAATGGTCCGTGCTCACTGGACTCACGTGTGGACCGAGATTGGAGCATTGATATTGAGCGTCATGCTCCGTATGGCCTTTGAGGTTTACTTCGTTTGGAAAGTAGATAGCCCTTTGTATTCCACATCCAATGGCCGCCAATCTGTCTGGTTCATAGTGTCAAACACTGCCATAGCCACAGCCAGTTTATCGTTGCTTCTTCTCCTGAGTTGCGCGGTGTTAGAAGGTAAAAGTATTCATCATATCCTTTCATTAAAGATTCCTTGGTTACTCTCCTGTTGTTCTAACGGCCATGGCTGTTCTTCTCAATACCTTGAAAAGTGCGAAAACAGTTTTAATTATAATTCCCATAGAGAGTGTAAGAACTGGTGTTGTTCGCAAAACCTTGAAAAGTGTGAAAGCACTGAGGATCACGTCCTCAAATGCTGGATTGTGGCTCGTGTCTCCCAACCAGAATATATAATGGCCAGATCAGTTTTCAGTTCCTTAGCCGGAATGACAGTCACAATTCTTGTTTTCATTGTAATTGTTAAATGGGCATATCTTCATCTTCCACTAAATCCAGGCATCCTCCTTGGTACAACAGTTTGTGTTGAGTCTGCGTTCATAATTGTAGGATGGACGGTCGTCTCATTTAGATGGTTAACAGCCGTTGTGTATTTTCCAAGAAATGTTAAGTTCTTGCTTTACTCGGAGGATTTTTGGACGATGAGATCAGTTGCTGAACTAAAAGCTGATTGGGATGTAAAATTAAATGCAAATTTAAGGAGAAAAAAAACTGGCTAAGGAAAGCCATTGCAAAGGGTTGAGGGAGAAAAAATCTAGCGGAGAAGGCCCAATACGAACGCTTATCATTAAGTTAATTTCTGCACTTAGGCTCCCTTCCGTATTACTGCCCATGAACGTTTGGCTGCTGAAACTCATTGTCTGGCTCAGTAAGGTCTGTTGGGGTTTCTCTCAGAAGTTAATGGGAATGTTTCGGCCTTTTATAATAAACACTCAAAAGAGGAGGCTGTGTGGTTCCTTCCGAGAACCGACTCCGTATTGCAAGTACAAAAAAACTCTGCAATTCATAAGAATGCCGGGAGAAATCGCGCAGAATCTGTGGATAGCCAATAAAACGGCTTTTGAAATGACACAGCTTCAAATGCTGAAAGGCAGAGCAAATGGTGAGGATGATAGTACAAAGTTGATCCAATTAATTAATAAAAAAACTGAATTGAAGAATAAACATAAAGATTATTTCTTGGAAACGTCTTGGAAAAGGAAAGTAATCTCGTTGATGTATTGCATGGTCCACTTGTATGGGGACACCAGTAATTTTGATGCCATCAATGCTGCTACCAGAGATAATATTATTAATAGTGATATCCAAGAGGAGGTTGCTAAGGCGTATCAAAAAGCCAGTGTTATTAATGATGTTGTGGAAGCCTGCTCCTACGCCTGGGATTTGTTGGACTTTGTTGACAGTTCCGAGAATGGGAGAGCAGACATAGAGTTCGACGATCTGAGGAACATGTGGCAGAAACATTTTGGGAACCTGCAGAGACTCAAAGGGGCTATCAATCCATTTCAAATGGAAGAAAAGACAACCTGCGCGTTGGAGGATTGGCGCGGTTCCGAGGAATGGATGCGATTGACTGTGCATTGTAACTCGTACTGTAAATTGTACATGAAATCTCACTCCGTTGATCAGCAGTGGGACCATTATTTAGTAATTATTGGGACCACTCCGGATTGATTGATTTAAAATGGAAACACCAATTAACAATGTCATGTATGTTCCAGACTGACGAAGATAAAGCAACCCTCCCGATTGCCGAAGATGAAGCAAGCGAGAAACACGAGGGACAGCCGGATTATGTACGTATTTATTAATTTCCAGCCTTGCATATTATTTGGATTGGAAAGAGGACGGTGGTCGTAAATGCATTAGGTTGTATATGCTTGTCAAAATTTAATAGTAATTTGATTGAGTTTAATAATTAAGAATATGTGTTTTGGTCGTGATTTTAAAATTAGATAGTAATAATAATAATATTTTTTTAATATACTTTTATATTTTTAATATAATTAATAATAATTATTAGGTGAAAAGTAGAGATTTAATATTCATAATTTTAATTTAATAATTAATATTTCTTAAATAAATAGTAAAGATTTAATTTTCATAAAATATTCTTAATAATATATACAAATAAAAAAATCATATTTATTTTCAAAATAATTATATATTTTTTATATTTTCAATTCGATATTGATAAAATAGAAACAAATCTTTATGATTAAATACTTCACATTTTCTTTTAAAATTATATATATTAATTTTTATCATTAATAATATTATTATTTTAAATAAAATATAATTTAATTAATTTTTATGTTACTTTTAATTGTAAAATAAAACAAGAGATATATAATAGCTAGTATCTACAACATAGTTTAAATAAATAATAAAATAAAGATTTCATCACAAAAATAAAACAATTATTAAAATTACTAAAACATTGCAATATTGAATACCATTACCAAAAATTTATATATATATATATATATATATATATATATATATATATACTGAATGATAAATATATGTTTTAATAATAAGAAGAAAAATTATATCATAGAAAATAAATGAATAATAAAGGAAATAAAAAAGAAATAAAACTAAAAAAAAATTATAATATTAATAGAAATATAGTTATTATAAAGCCAGCAATTTTTTTAGTAAACAAATTATTCACCTTGTATATTACCTATGAATATGTTAAGTGGAATGTCTAAAAATCAAGAGAAACAAAGAGTTATGGCACCACTTTCTTATGGAGATGGAAATGGTCATGATGAATGATCAGAAATGGTCATAGATGAATGACTTACTTAACCAAATTGAATCAAAATGACATCATCTAAAACTAATAAGTAATCAAAATAAAAGAAAAACAAAACTAAATAACATGCTCATAAATTTGCGTGTAGTCTAACTAGATCGCTTTTTTCTCGCCTAAAAACTATGGTGGGAACGTATGATTTTAAGAAAATCCACCTTATAATTATCAAAACTTAAGAATATTTTATGTTGAAGGTTTTCATGGTGCTCAATCCATTCCCACCATCAAAATCACCATTCAAACACCGCTACCATAAATTTCTTAATTTTTCGGGCCCAGATTTATAGTTTGTCAATTTTAATATCCAAACAATCTTCCGCTTTGTTAGACAACTCAAATTTATTACAAATTTTAATAACAAATATTATATATATTTTGATATTTATTATTGATTTAATTTATATAAAAAATCAATAATACTTCTATATATATAACTATGAGATTTTGTCAATTGTCCAGGTCGCTGAAGGAAATGCCGAAAAAGATGTTCCAGCGATGGAGGATTTTGCGAGTTGAAGTCTTCAGATTTGCGATCCACATGTTTGAAGTAGTATTTATTTTGGTGGAATAGAGTGTTTTATATTTGTATTTAGCAAATTGGATATTTGAATTCGTTAATGTGATACTATTCCAACTTCTGGAATGAATAGTTATTTGCTTCGTTCAATTCAAGTTTTATTTTAAAATGGTTGTAAGCCTGATTTTTTTCATTAAAGTGTAACATTGAAAATGGTATTAAATATCATGAAAGCTTTTCGATAGAACAAATTTTATATTAAAAAAAAATATAACTGTATTTTGTTTTAAATAATATAATTATTTATATATAATATATGATAGTTAGTTTATTTTAAATTATATATATATATATATATATATATATATATATATATATATATATATATATATATATAAAAGTTTAACATATTTTAAATCTAAATTTATTAAAGAATTAAATTTATTATTGAAGCCAAGATTTTAATAAAAATTATTATTATGCATTAATTTTATATTTAAAAAATTTACATATAGTTTGATAGTTCTCTGTACAACAAATTTTAATAGTTTTCATTTAAGTGAATATTTTTTTTTAACTAAAAACTAATAAGCTTATAAATTCAATAATTTTGATTGAAATAAAAAATTGTTTTTTAAAATTAATTTTAAAATCCAAATTATGTATGACATTTAGTTTGAATTTTTTTCAAAAGTATAATGTGAAGTTAAAAGAAAAAAGAATACTCAACCTTGAAAACAAGTAAGTAAATTTTTTTCCAGTTAAATAATATTTTTAGTTATCTTGAGTTTTAACATTGAGTATACCTACCTTAGTGGGTCATCATCTTCTCTATATGTAGTGGAAATTGCATTTTGATTGTCACAACAATTAGGTATGAGCCCATGTTTAAGTCTATTATCTCTTCTCTTAATTGTTGAAATAAAAAAAACTTCTTTGAGCCTATGTTTAAGTCTAATATCTCCTCATAATTATTGAAATCAGCTTAACTTCTTTGAGAGTCAATTTGTAAATTGTCATGGATATTCCACTAGAATAGATTTTCACAACACTGTATCTTACAAGACTCTACAAATTTAATAATACAATGTTTCACTTTAGATTTTCAACTTAATTTATTACTAACTCAACATAAATTACTAAATTTAAAACCAAAGAAGCTAAGAAAATGACTACCTATCCACATAACAAACACAAGATGTGCCTAAAAAAATCAATACATTAATATCCTATATAGAAGGTTAGGTTTATGTTATGCTCTTTTTTCCTCAATTATGAAATGGAAATACAAATAAAAGGGCATTCATTTTGGATTTGCAATGAACATTGTGGCTAATATGATTACTAAAACATCTTTTACTTCATATGTTATGCTCCAAAATATCAGTTCCAAATTATCTTCACAAAATTTATGGAAAAATAAGACTAGTAATAGAATGAAACCCCTTCTTTCTTTTGGTTGTTTGGTACTTAATGTTATCACTAAGTTGGTACTCCGCTAGACAACAAAGTAACTCTTTCAAACCAACATTTGACTAAAAATTAGCCTTTGAAAACTGAGAGGACTCTCTCAAAGGTAAATATGATTTGTTCAAATTTAATTCAATCAGATGGCTAACTTTGTAATAGTGTCTTGAATGTGTTTGTATGCGGAGTGAAAAATGTATAGGGTTTACTACCATTGGGTTTGTGGAGTCGATTAACTAAGAAACTCGGTGATATGGTTCTCCTTGTGGAAGTTGAGGCATGTAGATTTTTTTTTAATGAAAAGGACAACACACAAACATATACGATAGCTTAATGCTTAATGGAATTCGGGAGCATGATGTACATGAATTACGAGTAATCTGTTTTCTGTTAAAATATTTGAAGAAAAATAGCGAAGATACATAGGACAAATTTTCATGGAAACATCGGATGAATCTTAGGTGAAGAAGAAAGCCCACAACCATCGTATATCTTTGAAACGATGTGATTACAATAGTAGTAGTGCAAAATAACATCCTGCGACCCTCTATTCCTCTAAATCACACTCATTAATAGGCCTTAGTCTCACTTACATTGGATCTTCCTACAAAGCTAGATCATCGAACTACTTTGCATGACACTTATCTTAACGAGAAAAGAAAAATACATGGGAATGAAACTAACACCTACGACTTTATGACTTAGAGACCTACTAGGACTCTTCCACTTATTTATTACATCCATTAATACAAAATCTACACATATTTACATCAAAGATAGTTATGTGCCTAAGTGGCCCTAACCATGATCGAAGACATTAATGCCCCTACTAAATTAGGAAACTAGTCATCATATTTTAAGGAAGTGGTGTCATGATAATTGCGATTGTCTTCATCTTTGAGGTAGTGAACTAGACAACCTTGTCGAAGACGAACCTCCAAATAGAATATTCCTCTAATACCCTTGAAGCTTTCCACATGGGTGGTGACCTCCGATGAACCATCGAAACACAATTGCTACGAAAATTTTCATTGCGGAAACGGAAGGAATCGAGGCAATTTCATAGCGAAATTTTGTAGCAAATTTACTTCACACATCTATGCCACTTATTAGCCCTCTTTGTCGATTTGGAGATGTTTGTTGAATCAAATGAGCTAAATACAAATTTTCTCCTTCCTTGATTTTAACCATAGTTTTGATTTTCAGCAAAAAGTCATACGCGATTTCGTAGCAAAATCTAGGATTCACTACAAAATTTCCTAATTGGCGAGAAAACTCCAAAAACTATCCTTCTTCTTCAAAATTTTTCCTATGCATTTGCAAATGTTGATGTTTGAATGGTGCGAAAAATTTCAAAATCAATTAGTCTTTATTCTTGAAGCTTTGGAAGCTTTTTGCTTTAGCATTAGGAACTTAAATGCCTTGATTCATTTATGTTATGATTTTGAGGCCCTTTTCCTTTAACTCAACCTATATCATCTCTAGTTTCTCTTCTAGCTATTTGACCTAATCTTTGAGTTTCTTCCTTTCATCTTGTAACCACAAATCTCTTTCTTGTGTGCTTCATTACCCTTCTTAAAGGAACTATCATTTTCAGCAGTTTCTTGGCATTGGTCAATGACTCATCATATTGATTTAATTGCTCATTAACCTTTTCCTTGAGGTCTTCTCCTTCCTGTCTACCTTGGCTTCTGCAACTCTAAATTGGTCTCAATAACCTCTTATCTAGCCTCTTAACTTCTCTTTTAACATACACTTGATTTCTCAACCATTTCTCTTTACCCTTCCTTTTCCTGATGATCTCCTCTGCTTATTGGAGACAAATCAATGATATCTTTTGTGATAGGTTGTTTGCCTTGTCATTAATCTACGTCTTTTACTTTCATGATACCTTTAGCCGAGTTGTAGTCCTGAGTAGTGGTTTCTTTGGGCTGAAATATGAAACACGCATCTTTTCCTATAAAATCAAGTTTTTTAGTAGTCATACCTTTATTTTTCTTTACCATTAATATCTTTAGCTTTGACCATTGGAGTCTCCTCAATATGTTTATAGCTTGATGAATATCTTCAAGGTTGCCTTTCTCGAATTGGTGACTTGGTTATCCTTCCATGGATTTTCTTGTTGATCTTTTGTTTGTTCATTGCGGGTGTAGGTTGTGGAGTTTAAATACTCTTGTACGGAGACTCTATTTCAATATCCATTGGCTCTATAATGGGTTCCATATCCTCCTCATTCACACCCTCTTGTCTGGAGTTAGGTTGCTGAAATTCTTGTTTGAAGGAGTGGCTTTTAACTTTGGATTTTCTTGGGTGTTACTAAATCAACCTCATAACCATTGAGAAAAAGGTATCGATGTTGTTTATTTTCTTCAACTCCTCCGGCACCAAAGTTTAATCAAACCATGGTGGAAGATTGAGGTCTCAACGCTTTTGTAAGCTTGGCACGAACCTCGTCGACATCTTCCCTAAGATTCACAAGCAAGAAAAAGTAAGGTGAGAAATTTGCTTACCGGTAAAGTGTAACAAGTGCGAAATGGTACATGAACTCATAAATCTCCCCTCACAAGTAAAGTAATTTTGAATTACAAAACGATTTGGAGTAGTTCTCTTTCATGTAGCTCCTTGGAATTCCCGAAGTCATATATGCTCCCGATGTGCTGCGGATTTAATAAATTCATCACGGTTATGCATCTTAAAATTAGGGCTTTAAACAACTCTTCACCTTCTCTTGGTATGTACGCTGGCTGCGGCAATTGTCTCTAGTGACCTTTATAAAGCTTAGCACCCCCACCTTCGAAGTTGTACCTATGAAATTTTACGCAAAATCTTTTGATATCGTGCATGAAACGTTGAAGTTTTTTGACGAGAATTTCAAACATCCAATATTGTTGAAAGCTTCTACAAAGTTGGGGTCTTCGTTAAAAGGTAACAGATCCACTTAGGTTCATATCTTACATAGGAGCCTCCATTGTTTGTTTTCTTCTTCATGGCCATATTCCTTTATAACCACGCTAACTTCTTGAAACTGTGACACTTGCCATTAGGGGAATTTTGAGGTCTAAAATAGGCCTCTTAAGGAAAATGTACAATCAAAGGAATTCCTTTTTTATGAGGACGATCACATTTTAGGGGATGACATTATCCCTAATGGTTGAGGTGGCATTGATTGAGTTAAAGGTGTGTCACATTCTCAATTGTGGATAAAAACTCATGGTTAACCATGGTAGTGCTCTAAGTATTTTTAAAGTCAAAGTAAAGTACTCATAATAAATGTCATTTCACACTTTTTGAATAAAAATATATTATTGTCATTTCATATTTCTTGAAAAAAAAATGCATATCCTATACATTTATTTATTATATTATATTATTTTTATATATTATATTAATTACAAGTTATTATACAATTTAAATAATATAAATTTTAATTAATAGCATATAATAATTAAGAATTTATAAATTTATATTTATATTTTATTGTAAGTTATTTAAGTAAAATGACAAATGCATTAGTTATTCAATGATAATGACTTTTTCTTGAAAAACTCATTCTTATTTATAGTCACATAAATACAATTTTTTTATTAATTTTATTTTGGTACAACTTTTGAATTGAATTTAACTATGGTTACATGGATTGTGGTGCAAAAAGTGAATTTCAAATTCATAAATACTGTTTTATTGGTTTACCTATTATTTTATTATTTCCTTAGGAGGCCCATTTTATACCTCAAAATTCCCCTAATGAAGGAAAAACACTGAACATTGAACAACAAGTTGCTTGTGGTGGGGCTGGACTCTTGAAGGATGATAATCAGTTGATGCATGCAAGAAAAAATACTGAACAACAAGCTTCTTGCAGTGGGACTGCTTCTTGCAGTGGGACTGGACTCTTGAAGGATGATAATTAGTTGAAGCATGCAAAGTTCTAAGGGAGGATAACAAAGAGGTGCTTTAGAGGTGAGTTTAAAAAAGTGAAATTCGAATATGAAAGGGATAATGACAAATGGGATTATTATCAATATTATTAATATTATATATATTTTCAAATTAAAGAATTAATTAATTTAACTATTTATTTATTTAATTAAAAATAAATAAATAAATAAATTTAATATTAACTTTATTTTTACTCCATTAATAAATAAAAATAATTTAAATTTATCTTTAGGTATATTTCCTAATTAATTTAGTCAAACTAGCCATTATATTATAATTGTTAGTTTAATTCTTTCTGCATCTATTTAAATCATACCCTTTTATCTATGCTCTCATCCGGTAGTTATGATGAACCATAATAGTTAGTTTGATTCTTTACATTTATTTAAATCTTAAGCTTTTATCTATGCTTTCTCAAATCCTATAATGATAAAACTATAATAGTTAATTCTATTAAGAAAAAAAAATCACAATAATTATATTATTTTGTTAATTTTTTGGTTTTTGAATAGAAAATGTATTCTACTTGAAAACTTCTCCATCATACTTTGACACTATTCTCAATGTTACACTGTAATGAAAAAAATCGCTCTAAAAATATATTATGCCAAAAAAAAAACACTTTCTCTATATTATTTTCAAAAAAATAGAGAATATGTTGGATCGGTAATAGGAATGGCAGATTGAACGCACAGCAAAGAACTATTCATTTTCCGAGGCTGGAATAGTATCACATTAACGAAATCCTCCATGGCTGGAACATATTTTTCGGCATCTCCTTCAGCAATATGGACAATTGACAAAATATTATAGTTATATATTTTTTATCTCTATTAATAGAGTTAATATTAATATAGTCATATATAAATAACAAAATATTTATTATACTAGTATGTATTAAGTTTAGCTTTAATTATTTATTTGTTTTTATAAAAAAAAATTGTAATTTATTTATAATTTAAAATTTAAAATTTTTTATTTATTATTATTATTTAAATTTATTTAATTTAGATATATTTTTTTTATATTTAAGTTATTCATTTATAACCATTTTCATGAAAGGTAATAGTAATTCACTAATTTTTCATGATTTTTTGAATAGTTCATTTAGCACTCATTGCATCAGATGATACTTAAAAGGGTGAAGAAATAGAATTGAAACTAGTCAAATAAATCACATGTAACCACCCTCTTAGTCATTAACAATGATTAAATTTTGTTAACTAATTATGAGATAACTGTGGCTACTGTTATTTGGAATTTCTGAATAAAATTAATTTTGATGAGAAATAAAATTTACTGAGAAATTAGTTTATTGTGTAAAAATTTATGGTAAAGTAAAAACAGGACCTGTAGTTGTTGGAACAGAAAAAGAAACAGTTAGACAGTTTCTCCACAGAAACTCTGGGATAAGTAGAACATTCCAAGAGAGTTTTGTGGTTCTGCAGGCAAAGGAAAAACTCTGCGTTTTCTGGAAACAGTTACCAGATCAGAGTGTTAGCTGGGTTAGAGACTGGACCGGACTGTCCCGAGTCTCCCCAGAGTTATGTTCCACTGGAGTTGGAGGGCTGGACGGGATTGTCCAAACACCTCCTCCAGAATTATCACCACGATAATAAATACAGGCGTGAAGCTCGGAGGGAAACTGGGCATGTAGTTGCCAGTTTATGGTTGGGAGGAAACGGGCATCTACAGCCATCTTGAAAAAACAGATGAGTTTTCTATTTGCAGATGTTAAAGGCAACAATAATTAATACTACATTATTTTTTTTATTACTAACAGAATGAACAAATTAATGTAAATGGTCGTTTTCAATGCAGAGAGAAACAGTACTAGATTTAAAGTATAAGCAGTGCTATCTTTATGTACAGTCCTGAACGAAATGAGTAGTAAAAGTTTCGTAAACAAATAAAAGCGCAGCAAAGTCTAGGGTTACTGCAAGAAACTAATATAGAGCAGAGAAAATGTGATATTAGATTTATTTCTTATGTACAGTAAACAGGAATGTAGTATTAGATTACATATTACGCACAAGTAAACCAGAATATAGTCTTAGTGCACCACACTGTTAACTTCGATAAACAATAAGGGTATGCAGTACGAAACTGGTACCAGCGTTAACCCATAGGGCAGAAGGGTTCGACCTTCCGCCCCTGGGCATGTCGCCCTGTTAATGTAATTTACACGGACGGGGAAGGTGGTCCGGTCACCCTGCTATCCGGTGTTGAGGAAGACCCGGAAGCAGTAAGCTATACAAGCATTATATATTAGCAAACCGAATATGTAATGAGAAAACATGTAGGATTATAAGCATTGTAGTTCCGGAAACAAACTCGTACAGCGAGTTCGACAGCCATACCATACATGAATCAATGAAGTTCAAACAAATAGAATGTATACAGCGAGATAATAGCCATACATAGACAATTTATAACACAGAGCCCTGGACATAAACCCATATGAACAATTGAGATGTAACATAGCGAAAACAGTCCAGTTCGTCCATACTTCCTTAGACATAAACGATAGGAAAGAAAATTGTATTAAAAAATTGTCCACCCATACAAGAGCATAATATTCTAACTTCCAACTGTCGAGTCAATGGAAAAAACGAACGAGCTTGAATCAAACAATTATATACAGAGCAGACATTCTGTCGCCAAGAGTAACAGTATCAGGCAGAGATTCAAACTCAACAGTGCGACGGCATTCGCCATAGTTCTTAAAAGAAAAAGAAAAGTAGAACTGACAGACTTAAAACCCTGGACTCGGGTAGAGTATTTGAAAGAGAGAATTTTAACAAAAACTTCAGAGACCCCATTATCTAGCTTTAGAAAACTATGTGACCCCCGACTAAAGAACAGAAACCCTTCCGGAATGGGAAGGATAAAAACTCCAAATTCTTCCGGAAACTTGCTCTGTTGACTCAGAGGGTACCTGGAATTTGTAGCCGAAGTAAGTCCTTCTATCATGGCTAAAAGGAAATGAGAAAATAGTGAAACACTTAGGTATAGAACGAAATCAATGTACCTGCATTAGCACAGGAAAAACGTTGGTTAGGAAAAAGGAAGGGAATAATCCTAATCTAGGAAAAGCGGAACATTCTGACGATAGCTCTGTGTAACCAACAACTAGATGCAATTACCTGGTGAGGAAGACTATGGTACTCGCGTGAGGGCGAACTCTTAACAGCCTCAACCTTCATAAGGAGCGCTTGAGTAGGCACTGGAAACCCTGGAAATCGAAAACGGTTAAACCCAGTTCTATGAAATTTAACATCACTAAATTGCAGGCTGACTGAAACGCAAAGGGAACTAGAACACCAGTTAAACATGAGGAAATGCTGTAACGAATACCTGAGGCATGCCGAGAAAAAAACAATGAATCCTATCCACCGCAGGTGCGACCTGTGCATTGTCCGAGTCGAAACCCTGGCTATTGCAGGGCGGCTAACCGACATGCTCGGCCCAACTCAACTTGGCCGAGAGCTCCAGAACACTGCCAGACAGGGAAACAATGGAAATGGAATGGGAAAGACAGACGAAAACGAAGGTCATTACCCCCCTCAACCTCGGGTTCTGCGCACCGTCGGATCGTGGCAGATCGAGTGCGAGGAGATGGCCAGCTGGAGTGAGCACAGATCGAACGCCTCCACCATAATTCTAACAACATATTAACTTACGCATAAACCCACATTCCAAGGAGCTGGAGCCATAAGCTCATTTATTGAGTTAGGACGTGGCAGCCGAGGAACCCATGACTGGGTACATATCATAACATCGATTAACAATAATTTAACTCAAGCCATGGTGCAGATAATCCTTGTATCGAAATCAATATCCAAATCAAATAAATAGTACTGTGTAGTAATTAACTACAGAAATCCGAGTAAGGTACATATCCTAAGCTTTGTGACAGTTGCAATTATTTTACGGGTAAATCAATAGATATGAAACACAGCGTAGAGCTTAGGTTAGATTAATGTATTATTACCATTGAAATTTTTTTATTTTTATTTTGTGGTAAGTTGTGGTAATTATCTTAGGTTAAATGTTACAAGTGGTATCAGAGCAGCGTTACAACGCTGGGCCCTATTAGGGTCAACTGACGTTAAACTGTATGTTACTCCTGCACAGTTCAGTTAACCAAGTGGAGGTACAATGAGGCGAACACCGTCTCAACCGCCACCTCGAAGTGGCGAAGAGCTGCCACCACCACCGGAGGGTAACCCCGAAATGTGGGTGCAGCTGGGAATAGAACAGCATCAGCGATCGAATAGGCTGATTGAAGAGCAACAGCAGCAGACTCGCATTTTAGTACACACAGTGCAAAAATTGCAAGACGAGATGGAGAGGGTGCGAAGAGAGAATGCAAAAATGATGCAAGAGCAGGAGAGAATCTTGAAGAGCCTCTCTGATAAACAAAATCACAGAAATGACAACCCCAGTGCTGGTAGGGAATTCCAAGAAGGAAGTGAACAACAGACAGACGAGCAAGAGATGAATCGTAAGGAAAGAATTCCATCACAGCGAAGTAATCTGAACAGGAATTTTCATGAAGCGGAATCTAAAAATGAAACTGAACGGAAGGCAGGTAAAAGACAGAGGGTGGAATTGCATGGAGAATTCAGAAAAATAAAGCCACCTACTTTCGATGGGGAAAAGGAAGAAGTGGCAGAAGCTTGGTTGATTAACATGAACAAGTACTTCCAAGTGTATGACTATGACAGTGGACTTAAAGCTCGGTTAGCTATTTACCAGCTGAAAGATAAAGCCACCTTATGGTGGGAAGAAGTGAAGAATGTGCGGGGAATAGAAGATCAAGATGTGACATGGGATAAGTTTCAGCAGTACTTCAAGGACAAGTACTTGACAGAGCGTTTTTACGATGAAAAGGCTCGAGAATTCCATGATCTGCAGCTGGGACAGTTAACTATGGACGAGTTTATTGCTAATTTTACCTCATTATTGCGCTACGTACCATACTTAAGGGAGGAGAAAGCCAAAGTCCAAAGATTCCTGAGCAGTCTACCCTCCCACATGAAGGAGCGTATTGAATTTGTAAATCCAAAAACCATGGATGAGGCCATTAGGAAAGCAAGATTGTGTTACCAGCAAGCGAAGACCAAGGTAGACCAGGGAAAAGGGTGGCAATCAAGGAAGGAAAATAAGAGTAGTGCTGGTTTTAACCGCAGCAAAACCAGTAAATTTAGGAGCTCTGCCAGGAATTCAATTAATAAGCAATTTGGCAGGAATCACCAGAGGATCAGATGGCCTGGGGAGGACAAAACTGTTGAGGCTTCTAGCAAACCTGAACAGACTCATAATCAAAGGCCACCTCTGCAGTGTTGGGGCTGCGGTGCAGTACATTATTATCGAGATTGCCCACAGCGGGGAAAGACTGAAACAGTAGCTAATTTACAGGAGGCCTCTACAGTAGGAGATGTGGCGCGAAGCATACCCAGAATTAACGCAGCATTGGAGGACCGGCAAGCTGATTACCAATATACCATGATAGAGCTGGAAGGTAAACTGTTCTCTCAAACTGTTTCTGTTTTGATAGATCCAGGAGCAAGTTTAAGTTATATAAGCCCTAAACTAGTAGAAAACTGTAAGTTGCCAAGTCAAAAATTTAAGAAGGCCTGGTTGGTTCAATTAGCCACAGGAGCTAAGAGAAAAGTTAGTGCCAAGATACCCGACTGTGCGCTACACATCAGCGGACAGCAATTAGTAGTGGACTTAAATATTTTGCCTTTGGGATCCTATGATGTATTACTGGGAATGGATTGGCTGGAAAAGCATTGGACCCTTCTAGATTGTAAGGAAAAGAAAATTTACTACAGAGATCAGGATGGAAATCGCCAAGAAATTCAAGGCATAAGGAAGCCCACACAGTTACGCCCAATTACAGCTTCCCAAATGGGAAAATGCATTAGGAAAGGATGTAGGTTGTATGCCATCCAAGTCGGATTATCAAAGGCCAAGGATAAGGCAGCTCAACTGGAAGACATACCTGTGATACAGGAATTTCAGGATGTGCTTCCGGAGGAGATACCCGGTTTACCACCAAAAAGGGATGTTGATTTTACAATAGAGTTACTACCAGGAGCTTCACCAGTATCCCGGACTCCTTACAGAATGAGTGTACCAGAGTTGACAGAACTAAAAATGCAGCTCCAAGAATTATTGGATAAGGGGTATATACGACCCAGTGTATCCCCTTGGGGAGCACCAGTGCTGTTCGTTAAGAAGAAGGATGGAACCATGCGCATGTGTATGGATTATCGCCAACTAAATAAGTTGACGGTTAAGAACATGTATCCCCTACCCCGTATTGATGACATGTTCAACCAGGTTAGAGGAGCTACTGTGTTCTCAAAGATCGATTTGCGATCTGGCTATCACCAGATTAGAATTAAGGATGAAGACATTCACAAAACAGCTTTCCGCACAAGGTATGGCCACTATGAATTTGTGGTGTTGCCTTTTGGGCTAACTAATGCACCAGCCACCTTTATGAGACTGATGCATAGTATTTTCCACCCTTATCTGGACAGCTTTGTGTTAATTTTTATCGATGATATACTGATCTACTCTAAGAATGCGGAAGAGCACAGGGAGCATTTGCGTATGGTGCTGGAAATGCTTAGGAAGCACCAGCTGTATGCAAAATTTAGTAAATGTGACTTTTTCAAAAGAGAAATACAGTATCTTGGACATGTAATATCTGAAAAAGGTATAGCAGTGGACCCGGAGAAAATTAAAACTATTTTGGAATGGAAGGTACCACAGAGTGTGGCAGATATAAGGTCTTTCATGGGTCTGGCTGGTTATTACCGATGGTTTATAAGAGGATTTTCCAAAATAGCTTTCCCCATTACCTCTTTGCAAAGGAAAGGGAAAGTTTTCAAATGGACCAAAGAGTGTCAGGACAGTTTTGAAAGACTGAAGCAATTACTGACAACAGCACCCGTGTTAAGTGTGGCAGATCCGAGCAAGGAATTCGAGGTTTCCACGGATGCGTGCAAGGAAGGTGTTGGGGTTGTGTTGTCACAAGAGGGAAAGGTAATTGCTTATGAATCCCGCAAATTGAAGGATCATGAGCAGCAGTACTCCGCCTACGATTTAGAGCTAACTGCAGTTGTACATGCTCTCCGTGTATGGAGGCATTATTTACTTGGAAAAAGGTTTGTGTTAAAAACTGATCATAGTGGTCTAACCAGCTACTTTAAGCAAGCTGACTTAAACTCTCGACAGGCTAGATGGAATGCCTTCTTGAGTGAGTTTGATATTGATCTACAGCACGTAAAAGGGAAGGAGAATAAGGTTGCAGATGCATTAAGTAGGAAGCTGCATAACATCTATGAGTTATATGTTAATCAGATTGAAAACAAGTTCCTAGAACAAATCAAAGAAGAAGCAGACAAGGATCCTGAATACAAGTATTTGTGGCAGCAAACACAGGAATCTGGAGAGCAAGGTGAACCAAGGGAATATGAGATTAACCAGAACGGGTTGCTGATTTTCAAAAAGAGGATAGTTATTCCAAACAGGATGGAATTAAAAACTATGATTCTGGATGAATACCATAGAAGCAATTACGCAGGACATCCGGGATATCAAAAAATGCTGACAGCAATAAGAAAGGACTACTGTTGGCCAGGCATGAGGAAGGATATCGCAAGTTATCTGAGCAGATGTTTAGAGTGCCAGCAGGTGAAGGTCAAGCACCGGCATCCAGCTGGATTGATGCAGCCTATACCCATTCCTGAATGGAAATGGGAGGTGATCTCGTTGGATTTTATCACCGGGTTACCGAAAACAAAACAAGGTAATGATTCGATAATGGTAGTTGTGGATCGGCTTAGCAAGTCGACACATTTTATACCTGTTCAATCCACTTATAAGACAGTACAAATAGCAGATCTGTTCATGCGTGAAATATTCAGATTGCACGGCATTCCTAAAACTGTTATTTCGGATAGAGATGTGAAATTTACATCAGCATTCTGGAAGACTCTGTTTTCGGGTTTGGGAACGCAAGTACATTTTAGTACTGCTTACCACCCGCAAACCGACGGTCAAACTGAGCGAGTAAATGAGGTACTGGAGGACATGCTGCGAATGTATGTCATGCAGCAACCAGCTAAGTGGGAGGAGTACATTCATTTGATAGAATTTGCCTATAACAATGGATACCAGGAATCCTTAAGAATGAGCCCGTTCGAGGCATTGTATGGGCAGCAATGCAGGACTCCCATTAATTGGAGCAGTCCCGAGAATAGAATCATGCTGGGACCAGACATGCTAGCGGAGATGGAAGCAGAGGTGAGGAAGATTAGACAGAATCTGAAAGCGGCACAAGACAGGAAAAAAGTATACGCGGATAAAAACAGAACATACCGTGAATATGAGGTTGGGGATCATGTTTATGTTCGGATTAAACCGAAGAAAAGCACATTGAGATGGGTGTCTTGTGCTAAATTAGCACCCCGGTTCTGTGGCCCTTTCCAGATACTGGAGAGAGTCGGACCGGTAGCCTATCGTTTGGCTCTTCCTAGTCACATTCGGGTGCATAATGTTTTTCACGTTTCGTTATTAAAGCGATATGTTCATGATCCTAGACACATAATACACTGGCAGAACATTCAGGTAGTGCTTAAGCCTAATTGATAAATACTAATGCGATGACAAGAACTTGTTCATTGACTTAAGTTCACTGTGTGCAGGTAGAACCAGACCGGGAGTTTCTGGTCGAGCCTCACAGTATCATCGACCGGAGGGAAATCATGCTCCGGAAACGAGCCATCGCCCAGGTTAAAGTGCAGTGGAAGCACTTTGGACCCGAGGAAGCTACCTGGGAAGATGAAAAATTTGTTCGGGAAGCATATCCTGAGCTGTTTCCTTGAAGTCAGATAGGAACACCAGGGACAGTGTTCTCTTCCAGAGGGGGAAAACTGTAACCACCCTCTTAGTCATTAACAATGATTAAATTTTGTTAACTAATTATGAGATAACTGTGGCTACTGTTATTTGGAATTTCTGAATAAAATTAATTTTGATGAGAAATAAAATTTACTGAGAAATTAGTTTATTGTGTAAAAATTTATGGTAAAGTAAAAACAGGACCTGTAGTTGTTGGAACAGAAAAAGAAACAGTTAGAGAGTTTCTCCACAGAAACTCTGGGATAAGTAGAACATTCCAAGAGAGTTTTGGGGTTCGGCAGGCAAAGGAAAAACTCTGCGTTTTCTGGAAACAGTTACCAGATCATAGTGTTAGCTGGGTTGGAGACTGGACCGGACTGTCCCGAGTCTCCCCAGAGTTCTGTTCCACTGGAGTTGGAGGGCTGGACCGGATTGTCCAAACACCTCCTCCAGAATTATCACCACGATAATAAATACAGGCGTGAAGCTCGGAGGGAAACTGGGCATGTAGTTGCCAGTTTATGGTTGGGAGGAAACGGGCATCTACAGCCATCTTGAAAAAACAAATGAGTTTTCTATTTGCAGATGTTAAAGGCAACAATAATTAATACTGCATTATTTTTTTATTACTAACAGAATGAACAAATTAATGTAAATGGTCGTTTTCAATGCAGAGAGAAACAGTACTAGATTTAAAGTATAAGCAGTGTTATCTTTATGTACAGTCCTGAACGAAATGAGTAGTAAAAGTTTCGTAAACAAATAAAAGCGCAGCAGAGTCTAGGGTTACTGCAAGAAACTGATATAGAGCAGAGAAAATGTGATATTAGATTTATTTCTTATGTACAGTAAACAGGAATGTAGTATTAGATTACATATTACGCACAAGTAAACCAGAATATAGTCTTAGTGCAACACACTGTTAACTTCGATAAACAATAAGGGTATGCAGTACAAAACTGGTACCAGCGTTAACCCATAGGGCAGAAGGGTTCGACCTTCCGCCCCTGGGCATGTCGCCCTGTTAATGTAATTTACACGGACGGGGAAGGTGGTCCGGTCACCCTGCTATCCGGTGTTGAGGAAGACCCAGAAGTAGTAAGCTATACAAGAATTATATATTAGCAAACCGAATATGTAATGAGAAAACATGTAGGATTATAAGCATTGTAGTTCCGGAAACAAACTCGTACAGCGAGTTTGACAGCCATACCATACATGAATCAACGAAGTTCAAACAAATAGAATGTATACAGCGAGATAATAGCCATACATAGACAATTTATAACACAGAGCCCTGGACATAAACCCATATGAACAATTGAGATGTAACATAGCGAAAACAGTCCAGTTCGTCCATACTTCCTTAGACAGAAACGATAGGAAAGAAAATTGTATTAAAAAATTGTCCACCCATACAAGAGCATAATATTCTAACTTCCAACTGTCGAGTCAATGGAAAAAACGAACTAGCTTGAATCAAACAATTATATACAGAGCAGACATTCTGTCGCCAAGAGTAACAGTATCAGGCAGAGATTCAAACTCAACAGTGCGACGGCATTCACCATAGTTCTTAAAAGAAAAAGAAAAGTAGAACTGACAGACTTAAAACCCTGGACTCGGGTAGAGTATTCGAAAGAGAGAATTTTAACAAAAACTTCAGAGACCCCATTATCTAGCTTTAGAAAACTATGTGACCCCCGACTAAAGAACAGAAACCCTTCCGGAATGGGAAGGATAAAAACTCCAAATTCTTCCGGAAACTTGCTCTGTTGACTCAGAGGGTACCTGGAATTTGTAGCCGAAGTAAGTCCTTCTATCATGGCTAAAAGGAAACGAGAAAATAGTCAAACACTCAGGTATAGAACGAAATCAATGTACCTGCATTAGCACAGGAAAAACGTTGGTTAGGAAAAAGGAAGGGAATAATCCTAATCTAGGAAAAGCGGAACATTCTGAAGATAGCTCTGTGTAACCAACAACTCGATGCAATTACCTGGTGAGGAATACTATGGTACTCGCGCGAGGGCGAACTCTTAACAGCCTCAACCTTCATAAGGAGCGCTTGAGTAGGCACTGGAAACCCTGGAAATCGAAAACGGTTAAACCCAGTTCTATGAAATTTAACATCAATAAATTGCAGGCTGACTGAAACGCAAAGGGAACTAGAACACCAGTTAAACAGGAGGAAATGCTGTAACGAATACCTGAGGCATGCCGAGAAAAAAACAATGAATCCTATCCACCGCAGGTGCGACCTGTGCATTGTCCGAGTCGAAACCCTGGCTGTTGCAGGGCGGCTAACCGACATGCTCGGCCCAACTCAACTTGGCTGAGAGCTCCAGAACACTGCCGGACAGGGAAACAATGGAAATGGAATGGGAAAGACAGACGAAAACGAAGGTCATTACCCCCCTCAACCTCGGGTTCTGCGTACCGTCGGATCATGGCAGATCGAGGGCGAGGAGATGGCCAGCTGGAGTGAGCACGGATCGAACGCCTCCACCATAATGCTAACAACATATTAACTTACGCATAAACCCACATTCCAAGGAGCTGGAGCCATAAGCTCATTTATTGAGTGAGGACGTGGCAGCCGAGGAACCCATGACTGGGTACATATCATAACATCGATTAACAATAATTTAACTCAAGCCATGGTGCAGATAATCCTTGTATCGAAATCAATATCCAAATCAAATAAATAGTACTGTGTAGTAATTAACTACAGAAATCCGAGTAAGGTACATATCCTAAGCTTTGTGACAGTTGCAATTATTTTACGGGTAAATCAATAGATATGAAACACAGCGTAGAGCTTAGGTTAGATTAATGTATTATTACCATTGAAAATTATTTTTTTTTATTTTGTGGTAAGTTGTGGTAATTATCTTAGGTTAAATGTTAATACTTATATCATTCTAAAAGTTTAACCTATCTAAACATCATTTAACATCTATATATAAATAAGATATGTAAACACTCCTCCCTCACATAGACACATAAACATATCTTTAAAGAAAAAATTTAAAATAGGTATAAGACAGTGGAACAATACTCACTTACCAAAATAAAAATATGGCTATTTATATTTATAAATAAAATGCCATATTCATAATCATTTTTATAATACTTTTAAAACCAAAATAGTAAAATTTTTAATCATTTTTATAATACTTTTAAAACCAAAATAGTAAAATTTTTAAGAGGGTGTAGTTTTTCATTAAAAAAACACAAAAACATTCAGCTAAATAAAAACATAAACATGAAAAATAAACTCGTCAAAGAAAATATCTAAACTAAGCTTATGATAAAAATAAGTGTTCTATATGTATCTGTTTCTTCCTTTTTATTACTACTAAGATTTTGTGGAGGTAGATATCTCATTTAATAATGAATTAATTTTATAATGACTTATTTTATAGATATCAAATTTAAATTAGCTTAAAAAATATGTTTGATAGTCGTTGAAGGTGAATTTCCAATTGTTGTATTAAAATTTAAAATATGTTTCATAATCATTGAATGTAAGTTTTGAATTTTTCAATATTTCATAGTCATTGTTATGATTTTTTCTTTTAATTTTGATGGAAAATTTAAATGGATGTGAAAGAGTTGTGGTTGAACTAACTCTTTTAATTATGATGAGTAGTGTCTCTAAGCATCATTTATCTTACATGAATTAAATATTTGAACACTATCTCACAGACACATATATATGAATCACTGAAATTTAAAAAATTTATATATCTAAACATGATTTAACATGCAGGAATGAGATATTTAAATGCTTTCTCACATACACATATACCAATCACCGAAATTTAAAAATTTACCCTATCTAAATGTCATTTAATACGCAGGAATGAAATATTTATAGACTATCTCACAGGAACTAAAAAATTAAAAGCACAACACCACCTTCAAAAAAATTGGTGTCTTCTCCTGCCTAGATACCAAAATCTGGAGATGGGACCCACAAGTAAATTGCATTCCAAATTAGCGCAACCTGGGACTCCCTCTGAATCAGTGGGGAGGGAGACCTCGTTCAGATGATGGACTTTGATTTAAACGTGGATTGGAATGAGTTATAGCCACTATCACTTTTTTATACTCGATCTCTTTCACGTTAAACTATTACTCTATACTCGGTTTCTTTCATGTTAAACTATTACGCTACCAGGCACGATTTATCAGTTGAAAATACGCTACTTGTTTTATTTTCTTGGGATTAGGTTATTATACCACAGTGTTTTCTTCCCGAGATTAACTTGACCGTTTCTATTTGAAGAGATTAATTGGTGAGGCTATAACTCCTATTATCTTATCATACAAATAAAAAATAATATATATTTTCAGTGCACTTGACCGTTTTCAGTTGAAGAGATTAACTCATGAGGCTATAACGCCTTGTATTATATTGTCATAATGTCTAACATATAAAAAATAACATCAATTTTAAATGCACTTGACCGTTTTCAGCTCCCAATATTCAGAGATCTGATAGTACATCAACCTACTACTTTTAAAGAAAATGCCAAAATTGGGAACACCGTTACTTCTAAAGTTCGTGCATCTTGATTTCTTGTTTCTTTGCAATGCCTTCCTGTAATTATACGAATCCCTTGTCAAAAATAAAATATAAACTAGAACCCCCCACACACACACACACATATATATATAAACCAACAATGTATGCATGCAACCAATCCGCAAAGAAAGAATGAACGCTGAGTGGAAACTTACACCGATAATATAGTCGTAGATATTTCTTCGTTGATTGCCCTGCAGACTAAGAACCATCCCGTGATCCTTGTCTCTAACAAAACTCCCATTACAACAAAAAAATTTCTTTATCTTCTTGATAACCGGTTTGTGATTGCCGTCGTCCGTTTCGATTTTGAGGCCCTTTATTGTTGTGACGCGAAATTCTTTGTTTTTTCTCATCCGCAGGTCCATTCCTATGTGAATTAGGCAATTAGCCTCCGCCTCTCCTGCTCCTCCTCCTTCTCTCCTGCGTTCTTCTAAACAGTGGTAAACAAACGTAGTCGTTAGGCATGATCACGTAACACAGAAAGAAATTCGATAAACTAAAAATTCTTACCATCATGAACATTCATTTCTGAATATCTTGAATTACAATATATGGTCGAACAACAACAATGGAGAGACTGAGATATATATTATAATGTCACACTGAAATATGGTGGAATAACAACAGTGGAGAGACTGAAGTCAACATTTGATCTTCACACAGAAATACGATGGAAATACGACGGAGGTCCAGCGAACCAAGAAAAACACTGTGCGATGAGATAAAAAATAGAGCGGTTTCTTTGACATGTAATTGTTTGTTTGTTTAATTAGTTTGTTACAAAGTTGTTTCATTATTTAATTAATTAATTATAAGAGGTCACTGACATCCACTCCACAACAACTTTGATGGAGCATTGCACCACAATTCGCACCAAGGCTGAGCGATGTCGGGCCACCGAATCGACAAATTTTGAAAATAATGCTTAAATATTTCTATGTAATGGCTGATATTAGCCAGAAGATTTTCTGATTTTCTGTTATTAAAAATTACTGCAGCAAATTATTAGGATGGCCACTCCTCAGAATCATTGGCAGTGTTCAGAATGAATAATTAGTAGTTGATAAATCATAGAATTAATAATAGGTTTATTATAGAAGAATGTATAAACATACATGATTCAATGTGAGATTTACAAGTCAGAATGAATAGTAGTTGATAAATCATAGAATTAGTAATAGGTTTATTATATAAGAATGTATAAAAATACATGATTCAATGTGAGATTTACAAGTTGAGCAGTGATCTGATCTGATCTATGTGTTTTTTTTTAATTGTCTTTCATTGTTTTTTTATATGTTATAATTATTTTGGTTTATTAGTTGGGTTAAAGAGCAGTGGCCATTTCAAATTTTACAATTGGTATTAGAGGTGGTAAAATTGTTTTGGGTTAAATTTTTATTGTTGGAAGTTTGCCAAAGTTAAAATGTTGAATTCCAACATGCCTGTTCCAGAATTTGATGGAAACAATTATGATTATTGGTGCATTAAGATGCTGACATTTTTTATTGGAAAAGATTTGTGGGAGATTTTTGAATCAGGTTATGATGAGCCAGATGATTGGAATGCCCTTACAGCCAATGAAAAAACAACAATAAAGGAAGCAAGGAGGAATAATGCTCAAGCTTTGTTTCACATTCAGATAGCTCTTGATAAGATCTTATTTCCATGAATATCAGGAGCAAAAAATGCCAAAGATGCCTGGAATACTCTACAAGAGGCTTACCAAGATAGTGATCAAGTTAAGGTGGTCAAGCTTCAGACATTGAAGAGAGAGTTTGAGAATCTAAAGATGCAAGAAGTTGAAAGTATAAGTGACTACTATGTGAGAGTCAAAGATGTGGTCAACAAAATGGCTACACTTGGGGAAATGGTAAGTAATGAAGTTTTAATAAAAAAGGTATTGAGATCTTTAACACCTAGATGGAATAATGTTGCCATAATATTAGAAGAAATCAAGGATTTGACATAATTAAAGTTTGATCAATTGGTTGGATCTCTCATGTCTCATGAAGAAAGATTGAAAGACACTTTCGAAGTTGTAGAGAAAGCTTTTCCCTCTAAATTACAAATTACAAAGAATGAAAATGCAAGCAGTAGTAATGCCAAAACCAATCAAGATCGAGGTAAATGGAAAAGCCAAATTTTTTCTAGAGGTAGAGGTAGAGGTGGCTCAATAGGAAGAGGTACTTCCAGAGGAAGAGGTAGAGGTAGATTTGATAAGAGAAATGTTCAATGTTACTATTGTAACAAGTATGGCCACTTTGAAAGAGAATGCAGATTGAAAGAAGGTAAAAATGCTAACTATGCTCAAGAAAGTAATTAGTATCCTCCAGATCACTTATTTTTATCTTATGCCAAAGCTGACAATACTAGTAAAGATGTTTGGTACATAGATTCTGGATGCTCTAACCATATGACAGGGAATGAGAAATTCTTTTTAGCCAAGGATGGAAGTTTTAAATCCAAGTTCAAGCTTGGTGATGATAAATCATTGGAGGTTGTTGCCAAAGGAGCTATGGATATAAAAGAAAAAGAAGGTATAAAGAGTATTCATGATATTTATTATACTCCACAATTGAAGCATAATTTATTAAGTGTTGGGCAGCTATGTGCGAAAAATTATAAAGTAGTCTTTGAAAATAAGACTTGTACTATCTATGATAAGATTAAGGGAAATAGGGTGATCATTATTGTGCCTATGAAAAGAAATAGGATGTTTCCCTTGAGGTTTGATGAACATAGAAACAACCTTGCAAATATGGCTTATGGGGTTTCTTTTTGGTTATGGCATCTAAGGTATGGGCATTTAAATTTTCACAGTTTGAAGTTTCTAACCTCAAATGCATTAGTTTCTGGTTTTCCCAAGGTAGAGGAGCATAAGGAGATTTGTGAAGGATGTGCTAAAGGAAAGCATGCAAGGGAAAGGTTCCCAAAGGGAAATTCATGGAGGCCTCATCACCCACTTTAGCTTTCTCATTCAGACATATGTGGTCCTATGCATACTAATAGTTTGGGTAAGTCATCATATTTCATCACTTTTATTGATGATTACTCAAGAAATTGTTGGGTATGTTTTTTGAAAGCCAAAAGTGAAGCCTTGGATACATTCAAGAAGTTCAAAGCACTTGTAGAAAATGAGAAAGGATACAGGATCAAATGTTTGCGGACTGACCGTGGAGGAGAATTTTTCTCAAAAGCTTTCCAGAGTTTTTGTGATATGAATAGCATTTGGAGGAAACATACTACAACATACACACGCCAACAAAATGGCATAGCTAAAAGGAAGAATCACACTGTGGTTGAAATGGCCATTGCTCTTTAAGCCAACTAATGCTTCTGTATCTAATGGTTTAACTCCACCAAGCAGCCCTTCATCAATTTCTTCAACATCAAGTTCAAGTCCAACTTCTTCTCCAATTTCTACAAGGAAGGTAATGAGATTGAGTGATATATATCAGAGGACTGCAAATCAAGCACATGAAGAAAATCCAATTGGTGAGACAGTGAATTTTGCTTTATTAGCCAAGGCTAATTTTGAACCATCATGTTTTGAAGATGCATGTACTAATGAGGTTTGGGTGCAAGCTATGCAAGAAGAGATGGATTCCATTCCTAGGAATGACACTTGGGAATTGATAGAGCTTTCGCATGACAAGAAAATTATTAGCACAAAATGGGTCTACAAGACCAAATTTAATAGTGATGGGAGTGTTGAAAAACACAAAGCAAGATTAGTTGCCAAAGGATTCACACAAAAGTATGGCATTGATTATGAAGAGACATTTGCACTAGTAGCAAGACAGGAGACCATTAGAATGTTGATTTCATTAGAAGCTTAGAAAACATGGAGGATACATCATATGGACGTGAAAAGTGCCTTCTTGAATGGGTACTTAGAAGAGGATGTATATGTGGAGCATCCACAAGGTTTTGAAGTGGAAGGAAAAGAGAATAATGTCTACAAGTTGAAGAAGGCTTTGTATGGTCTCAAGCAAGCACCAAGAGCGTCGTATGCTAGGATTGATGGATACTTTTAAGAAAAAGGCTTCCAGAGAAGTAAGAATGATCCTACCCTTTACTACAAAGAAGAAGGTATTGATATTTTGTTCATAAGTTTGTATGTTGATGATCTATTGTATATGGGTAGTAGTTCCAAAATGAATCATGAGTTCAAAGTTGCTATGATGAATGAATTTGTGATGAAAGATCTAGATCTCATGAAATATTTTCTAGGAATGGAGGTTTATCAAACTAAGGATGAAATTTTCATTTTCCAGACAAAATATAAACATGATAATTTGAATAAATTTGATATGCTTGATTGTAATGGATCCCCTACTCCAAGTGCTCATGGATTTTTATTATGTAGAGATGATGATGTTGATTTAGTTGATGAGACAACTTACAGAAGTATTGTGGGGAGCTTGATGTTTCTAGCCCACACAAGACTTGATATTGCATTTTCAGTTTCACTTGTTTTAAGGTATATGAAAAATCCATCTGAAATACATATGAAGGCAGCCAAGAGAATTTTAAGGTATGTGAAAGACACTCTAAATTTTAGTATTCATTACTACTCTACTGAAAAGTTCAATCTTGTTGGATTTAGTGATTCAGATTGGGGAGGTAGTGTGGATGATCTTAATTCCACATCTGGAAATTGTTTCTCTTATGGTTCTGGTTTGATTACTTGGAGCTCAAGAAAACAAAGCATTGGTGCCCTCTCATCCACAGAAGCGGAGTATGTTGCAATTACTTCAGCAGGTACACAAGCTCTTTGGCTCAGAAATTTTTTGGAAGAAATTGGGGAGAAGAAAATATTGTGATAATGTAAGTTCATCACAACAGGAAAAAGCATTTTGACATGAAATATCACTCCATTCGGGATTTAGTGTAGAAGAATGATGTTGAATTAAGGCACATAAAAAATAAGCATCAGCTAGCAGATATCTTCACCAAAGCAGTTGCAAAAGATCAATTTTTGACACTAAGAGATAAGCTAGTAATCCCTCATTAAGAATTAAGGGGGAGTGTTGAGAATAATGCTTAAATATTTCCATGTAATTGCTGACATTAGTCGGAATATTTTATGATTCTCTGTTATTAAAAATTAGTGCATCAAATTATTAGGATGGTCAATGGTCAAAATCATTTGCAGTGGTCAGAATGAATAATTAGTAGTTGATAAATCATAGAATTAGTAATAGGTTTATTATATAAGAATGTATAAACATACATAATT